>JACEIK010004441.1:4091-15547 GCA_018107945.1 Datura stramonium
GTCACCACTCTATAGCAAGGCTGTTGAGTTTATTAATTTGAGACAAGGTGAAATGTCTGTTTAGGAGAATGCATTGGAGTTCACCCAATTATCAAAGAATGCTCCATAGTTTGTGGCAGACCAGAGGGCTCAGGTGAGTCGTTTTGTTCATGGGGTGGCGGACTATTTGGAAAAGGATTGCAGGATCGCCATGCTACATCGGGATATCGACTTTCCTGTAATATGTTGCATGCAAAGCAGATGGAGTCAGTCTACCGGAGGAAGAAGGAGGCTAAGAGGGCCAGGACCGACAACTATGGGACTTCTCAGGTTAGGTCAGGGGGTGGACAACGTCAATAGTCCCAGCACAGGTCTAACACTCCAGCTCCATCATTGGCCAGCACGCCATCTAGATTCAGAGGGGATCGAATGAGTAGAGCTTTAGAGTCGAGGGGCTAGGGTAGCATGCATGTGGAGCGCTCTTTCCCAGTTTGTGCGGGGTGTGGCAAGAATCACCCCGGGTGGTGCTTAGCTGGCTTGGATGCTAACTTCAAGTGTGGCAAACCCGTACATAGACTTAAGGATTTCCCCTCAGCCAGATCAGGGGTCGGTGGAGCCCGTGTAACAGCAGCCAATTCTGCTGCTCCAACAGCATGTCCCCCTCAGCAGGGTGCCTCTACTAGTTCAGCAGGCGGTCAATGCCAAAATAGGTTTTATGCTTTAATACCCCGCCAGGAGTAGGAAGCTTCACAAGATGTGGTCACTGGTATGTTGCAAGTCTTCCATATTGATGTTTATGCCTTGTTAGATCCAGGAGATACTTTATCTTTTGTAAACCCTTATATTTCTATAAGTTTTGGGGTTAGCACAGAAATCCTGTTAGAACCGTTCTCAGTATCAACTCTAGTCTGTGATTCAGTTGTAGCTAGGAGGGTGTATAGGGGATGCCTGGTCACTATATTGCATAAAGTCACCTCTGCAGACCTTGTAGAGTTAGCCATGACTAATTTTAATATTATTCTTTTCATGGATTGGTTGTTTGCATGTTATGCTTCGGTTAATTATAGGACTTGTGTGGTGGAATTCTGATTTCCGGCTGAGTCGGTTTTGGAGTGGAAGGGTAATTCTGAGGTATCAGCTGGTCAATTTATTTCATATCTTAAGGCCAGGAAAATGAATTCTAAGGGTTGCATGTATCATCTAGTTAGGGTTAAGGATGTTGACTCCGAGAGCCTGACTATCCAGTCAGTTTCGATGGTGTGTGAGTATCTGGAGGTCTTTCCCAACGATTTGCCAGGTGTTCCTCCTGAGAGGGAAATAGATTTTGGGATTGACCTCTTACCCTATAGGCAGCCTATCTCTATTCCTCTCTATAGAATGGCTCCATCCAAGCTAAAGGAATTTAAGGATTAGTTGAAGGACCTATTAGAGAAAGGGTTCATTAGACCAAGCAAGTCTCCATGGGGTGCACCAGTTTTATTTGTTCGGAAGAAGGATGGATCACTTCGGATGTGAATTGACTATCAACAATTAAACAAGGTCATCGTCAAGAACAGGTACCCTTTACCCAGGATTGATGACTTGTTTGACCAGCTCCAGGGTGCCAAATGTTTCTCGAAGATAGACCTCAGGTCCGGGTATCACCAGCTTAGGGTTCGAGAGTGTGATATCCCGAAGACAGCCTTCAGGACGAGGTATGGACATTATGAGTTTGTAGTTATGTCTTTTGGACTAATGAATACTCCTTCAGCTTTCATGACCTGATGAACACTGTGTTCAAGAAATATCTAGACATGTTCATGATCGTGTTCATCGATGAAATCCTTATATACTCTCGGAGCAAGGAGGAGCATGCCGCTCATTTGAGAGTAGTGCTATAAACTGTCAAGGATTGCTAATTGTATGCAAAGTTCAGCAACTGTGAGTTCTGGTTGGACTCCATGGCATTTTTGGGCCATGTGGTATCGAGTGAGGGCATAAAGGTGGATTCTCAAAAAATTGAAGTGGTGAAGAATTGGCCCAGACTGGTGAATCCTTTGGATATTCGAAGTTTCTTAGGCCGAGCAAGGTATTACTGGAGGTTCATTGAGGGTTTTTCATCAATTTCAGCACCTTTGACCAGGTTGACTCAAACAAAGGTGAAGTTTCAATGGTCGGAGGCTTGTGAGAAAAACTTTCAAAAGTTGAAGACTCGACTCATTTCAGCACCAGTGTTGACCCTACCAGTGGGTACCGATGATTTTGTGGTGTATTGTGATGCTTCGAGAATATGACTTGGGTTTGTGTTGATGCCGCATGGGAAGGTGATAGCATATGCCTTAAGACAGTTGAAATTCCATAAGAAGAATTACTCGACCCATGACCTTGAGTTGGCCGTGGTGGTACTCGCACTGAAGATATGGTGGCATTACTTTTATGGAGTCCACGTGGATGTATTCACGGATCACAAGAGCTTGCACTATGTGTTCGAATAGAAGGACCTCAATCTACGGTAAAGGAGGTGGTTAGAGCTACTCAAAGACTATGATATGAGTGTTCTTTATCATCCGGGTAAGGCAAATTTCGTGGCAAACGCGCTTGTAGGCTCTCAATGGAGAGTGTATCCCAAGTTGAGGAAGGAAAGAAAGAGCTGGCCAACGATTTCCATCGACTTGCAAGATTGGGACTGAGGTTGATCGACTCAACCGATGGTGGTGTTTTTGTGCAGAACAGATCAGAGTCGCCTTTGGTGACTGATGTGAAATCTAGGCAAGATGAGGATACAATGTTGGTAAAGCTGAAAGAAGTCATCCGAAGTCAGAAGGTGGAGGTTTTCTCCCAAGGGGGAGATGGTATTCTTCGGTACCAGGGTCGTTTGTGTGTTTCGGTTGTGGATGATTTAAGGAGCCGGATATTGCATGAAGCACATGGTACTAGATACTCTATTCATTCGGGTTCCACGAAGATGTATCGGGACATACGAGAAATCTATTGGTGGGATGATATGAAAAAGGATATTGCGGAATTTGTAGCCAGGTGCCTGAACTGTCAGCAAGTAAAAGTTGAGCATCAAAGGTCGGGAGGCAAATATCAAGATATTAGCATTCCCACTTAGAAGTGGGAATAGATTAATATGGATTTCATTACAGGCCTACCTCGTACTCGCCGACATGACGATTCTATTTGGGTGGTGGTAGACAAGTTGACCAAGGTTGCACACTTTCTACCGGTCAAAACCACAGATTCAGTGGATGATTATGCCAAACTGTATATCCGAGAGTTGGTGCTATTATATTTAGTTCCCTTGTCTATTATCTTAGACCGAGGTACTTAGTTTACCTCTCAGTTTTGGCAGTCTTTTAAAAAAGGGCGTTGGACTCAGGTTAAACTCAGCACAACATTTCATCCGCAAACGGATGGTCAGGCAGAGCGGACAATTCATACTCTCGAAGACATGTTGAGAGCATGTGTGATGGACATCATAGGTAGTTGGGATGATCACTTGCCCCCTATCGAGTTCGCTTACAATAACAGTTGTCACTCCAGTATCCAAATGGCACAGTTTGAGGCTCTTTATGGGCGGAGGTGTAGATCCCCCATCGAATGGTTTGAGGTTGGTAAGGCAGCTATGATAGGGCCTGATTCCGTTCATGAGTCTATGGTGAAGGTTCAGTGGATAAGGGATAGATTGAAAACCGCTCAGAGTCGTCAAAAGTCATATGCAGATGTGAGGAGGAGGGATTTGGAGTTCGAGGTAGATGATTGGGTATTTCTGAATGTATCTCCCATGAAGTGAGACATGCAGTTTGTGAAGAAAGGAAAATTCAGCCCCCGATATGTTGGTCCCTACCGGATTATGAGAAGAGTTGGTAAGGTAGCATATGAGTTGTACTTGCCCTCAGAGTTAGCTTTCATGCATCCTGTGTTTCATGTATCGTTTTTGAAGAAATGCTTGGGAGATCCAGTTTTAGTTGTTCTAGTGGACAGCGTTGGTGTAAAGGACAACCTTAGCTATGAGGAAGTCCCGATGGAAATATTAGATCATCAAGTTCGGAAGCTAAGGAACAAAGAAATAGCTTCAGTTAATGTCTTATGGATAAATCAGCATGTTGAAGGAGCTACATGGGAAGCCAAAGCGGATATGATGGCTAAATAACCACACTTATTCTCTGTCGGCTCAATTCCAACTTGAGGTATCAGTTTTGCCTTATGACTCTATTTAGTTTTCATGTTCAGTTCATGTGATCAATTTTCTCTTATATGTATGGATATGTATGTGAAGCATGAGATTACTTCAGCTAAGTGTTATGAATCAGAGGTAGTCATTCTGTAGAAATTTCGGTTTAAATGATCAGTATTTGAGTATGATAATTGTATGTTTCTTTTTTCTGCTTGTTTCCATCATTCGAGGACAAATGTTCCCAAGGGGGAGATATTGTTATACCTAGGGAGCTCAAAGATCGAACCCGAGAGTTGAAATGGAAAAAAAAACTATGAAAATTGGTGTTGCAGACTCAGGATGAGTCATTGGATGACTCCTGAGAATGGCCCATGAGTCGTCAGGTTACTCATGGGGAGTCCAGTGATGAGCAGGGGAGTTCCTGTGAAAATTCTTGATTGTTAGGTTCGAAAGCTAAGAAACAAAAAAAGTATCCTTAATTGAGGTTTTGTGGAGGAACCATCATGTTGAGGGAGCTACGTGGAAAGCCGAAGCAGATATGATGGCTAAATACCCATACATATTCCCTTCTGGCTTAGTTACAACTTGATATACCAGTTTCCTCCTTAGTACTCCACTTAGTTTAATGTTCAGCTCATGTGCCCTAGTTTCTTTCTTATCATTGAATGTATGTCTGATTCCTGAATTCAATTCAGTTATATATTCTATTTTGGAGTCAGTCACTCCGTCAGTTTTCAGCATTAAATGTCCTATATGTGAGAGGTAGATTATTTTTTCCCAGCTTTTCAGTATGGTCATTCACATTCGAGGAATATTCCTAAAAAGAAGATATTGTAATACCCCGAAAGTGCCTAAGACTATACTTGGGATTTGAAATGAAAAGTAGTAGAAAATTTGAGATTTGTACCCAGAACGACTAATGGTACGAGTCATTGAAAAGTCCAATGACCCGTGGGAAGTCAATCATTATTGGGTTCTATCGTAAGAGGTTCTATGATAACTGATCTAAGGATGACCCATTGGGTGACATAACGGGTCGTGGTAAGGGGGTCGTGTTTTTATCCAGGTAGCCGGCACGAGTCACAACACGACTAGTTGTTTGCAACCACGAGTCGTGGTATGGTTCTGTTGGGAGGATTTCCAAGAAGTGAGTAGTGGTGACAACAGACAGACGCGATGAGTCGTTGGGGCTAGTAACGACCCATCCTGTCCGGTCGTGGTAGCAGACCTGAGTCTAGAAAATTGAGTGAAACAACGAGCAGAGAAATGACTCTTTGGAGCTCAGGACGACCCGTTGTATTTGGTCATTGCTCTAGCCTGTAGCCAAATTCGTGCGAATTTAGTAAGGATAAATCCGTAACTTGTAAGCTCCTAAGACCTAAACTATGTCATTTCATGCTCAAACAAATGTGTTTTAAGAGTGTTTAGTTCATCCTTAGCCTATTCCTCTCCATGCATGCTAGCCTAGTAGTTTCTAAGTGTGATCCAGCGTAGGATTCATCAAGTTGTTCCCTAAATTCCTTTGGGAATTAAAGAGGGTTGTGTAATTAGATTTTTAAAGGTATGTAGGGTTATGAATGGGTGCATCCATCCACTCCCATGCCCAATCCCTCTCAATTTAATGTGATTTCTAAGTTGATGAATCTATGGGATTTTAACCCAACTTGTGAATTCTTTAAGTATCTATCATGGGTATTCTCTATGCATGTTTCTAATGTTGAAATATAATTTTTGGGCATGTTTTATAATGTTTTCAATTACAGATTATGATATCAAAGTTTTACAAATAAGATGCCCATCTACGAAAGTTCATGAAAATATGAGATTGTGATCTATGCCTCTAATTATGATGATATGTTCATGATGGAAGTATGATTTCGAATTACCCATGTCTATGTTCATGTTTTGAGTAATAAAAGTCTATTTCAAGCATGTTTAAGTATTGGGCAAGCCCGTATGATCAAGTATGTTTCATGATTTATCTAAATTTTATGTTATTAGCTTACCACATGGTTTTGGAGTCTAGACTCCCACTCTTGTTTAGCTTGTGGTATGCTTTGAGCCAAAGCTCTTCATGTTATGATTTCAGAATGTGAATTTCATGTCAGGATTGAGTTTCGTCACTAGACGATGGTCAGCTTTGTTGAATAACGATGGAGAGCATATGCATGTTTTTGGGAGTAGTGTCTAGCACCAAGTAGGCTAAGGGTTAGCCTACCCTACGCCTCAGAACTACGTGCCAATGTAGGTATGTTCATATTATTTGGGACCTCCTTTGTAAGCTTCCCCTGCCACCAAGGGGACTTCAGCTTGATATTGATATCATAGTAGTGTCCTTATCCCTAGAAAGACTTTGAACGACTCTGCTCACTTGAGTGTAATAGTCGGGACCACATAAGCTTTATCGTGGTAATGTCCGTTATGTGACTAGTCTCCCATTGTTCCTCATGATTTCAGTTATGCATGTTCATTAGTTAAGATATTATGTTTTCAACAGGTTTGACCCAATGTTCGATTTTACTTATGATTATAAGTTTTAAGCTTTGGGTCATTCGATTCAGTTATGATATTCAGTTATGTTTAAGTTTTGTTTTCATATAATAGCATGCAAGCCCTACTCGCAGACTCTTATGATGAAATGTTTATGATATGCATGATCTTTGATTTTACTTACTTAGCGGTTTTACTTATCTTGCATACTCGGTACATTTCACGTACTGACTATATATTCTATGTTGTATCGCTTCATGATACTGGTTCAAACATTCAGGATCAGTCCCACCGCTAGCCAAATCTTCAATGTTAGCATCTCCCAATAAGAGTTAGTGAGTCCTCATCTTTCGAGGGCCCTTCTTATCCGTTATATTTAGTATTTTTCAATTTCACACTTTAGTGACTTAGGTAGGGTCTTGTTCCATCAACTCGTCAGTAATAGAGGCTTATCAGACATAGTATGTATTCAGCTTTAGACTTGTGTTATGTACTCAATTATTCGATGTTATCATATTTCCAAACTTCCTCTATATTATATGTTAGATTTCCGCATTTAAAAATGTTGAGCATAGATGTTATGTTCATGCCATGGGTTGACTTGGAGCCTCTCGGGGTTCTTTGTCCTGTGTCTCAATCCGGGCCTATGTTCAGGCCGTGACAGCATGTGATTATGATTTCATCTTCGCTGAAAAATAATGGGAGCATTTTGCATGTTTTTGGGAGTAGTGTTTAACACTGAGTTGGCAAGGGGTTCAGGCAAACCCCGGATCTCATAACTACACGCAAACATAGGTTTATACATTTACATTGGGATCTCCCTTGAGAGTTTTCTCGTCCGCTAGGGGCATCAGCTTGATATCGATATCATGTTGTCGTCCTTAGACTTGGAAAAGTTTTGGATGGCTCTGCCCGCTTGAGTGTGATAGTCGGGGCATCACGTAAGCTCTATCATGGTAGAGTCAATTATGACGAGTTTCCCATAGTTCCTCATGATTTAAGTTATTCATGTTCATGACTTATGATACTTTGTTTTATAGCAGGTTTGACCCAATGATTAGTTTATGAGTTTCTACTTATGATTTCAGTTATTCAAATCATAAGATTTTTATTTTTTAACCTTGGGTTATTCTATTCAGATATGATACTCATCTTATGACTATATATGTCTCAGATTCAGATTTCAGCATGCAGTCCTTATGCTCATGATTTAATGATTTATATTTATATGCATTTTTTTAGTTAATGTTCACGCAACATGTTTTACTTACACGATATATGCAGTATATTCCAATTACTGGCCGCATACTCTATGTTGTATCGTTTAATGATACAGATCCGAATGATTTGACTCTGTTCTATTATTAGTCCAGTTGTCCCCCACAGTCCAACTCAGTTCCCACTGTTGGTGATTCGTCATCTTCTGAGGACATTCAGTTTAGCATTTGATTATGCTATTTCAGTTCAAGGCCTTAACGAGCTAGTTGGAGATATTTTCCCATCAGCTCATTAGACAGTTTAGTGGTTTATTAGACATTACGTAGACTCTCGACATTATCGAGTGTTGACTCTGTTCATGATCATTGTTATACATTGACACGTCGTTTTGAGACTTGATGTTTACCTGAACCCCTGGCCTACTCGGTGCTTGTGAATACTCCCATAAACATGCATAGTGCTCCCATCATTTTTAACGAACCTGAAATCATAATTACATGCATAGTTTGAAACCTGAACATGGGGAGTTCTGGCTCCAAACATACCACAAGCTGAATATAGGAGTATTGGCTCCAAACCACATGGTAAGCTGATCTTATAAAAACTAAGCTAAATCATGAAAACATACTTACTTGTGGGGGCTTACCCCAATCGTAAAATCATGCATACTTGAAATAGACTTCATAAGTAAAAATTATAGATTAATATATGGGTAATTTATAAATATTCATTCATGCTATATATCTCATCAAACTTGAAATCATGAATCATAAACTTGACTTTTCATAAAACTTGCATNATCAAACTTGAAATCATGAATCATAAACTTGACTTTTCATAAAACTTGCATAATAGGGCATAATTTCTAAAACTTGAAATCATGAATTTATAATCAATTTTTGTATAAAATCTTCCCACAAATCTTAAAACATGCTATGGAACATGAGGGGAATTGACCCATAGAAATATCATAGAGAATTTCATAATCTTGGGTTAAAACCCTATAAGATCATATAATTGAGTTAGAACTTGCATTCATGAAATTGAGGAGAAATTTGGGCATGAGAGTAAAAGGAAACTCTCATTCATAGCCCTACATACCTGGGTAAACTGATTCTCAACTTGTCATTGAAAGCTCAAGAGAATTGGGGAAGAATTGAGAGAATTCTAGATTGATCTTTCCCGAGAATTCAAAGCTTTGCATGCATGGGAAAGTCTAATGACTTGATATTGGCTAAACCCTCTTAAACACTTCTTTTAGGTCTTAAAACGACATAGTTTAGGACTTAGAAGCTTAGGAATTATGAAAATGTCCTTAATGATTCGTTTGGAAAATTGATCCTGCCAATCACAATGAGGGACTAGACGACTCGTTACCCCATTGTATGACTCGTCGTTCCCTCTTGTGATCACCACTAGAAGTTCCATCCTCCTTTATTAGACACCCTGATGATGAACCACTTGACGAGTCATGAAGTGACACCACGACTCGTTCCTTCGCCTGTTAAGTCTCCTGGACTGCAACATACTAAGCACACAACGGGCCTACTGACGACTTGTCACACCATCCATAGTGACCCCTTGACAATGACTCTTCACCAGTCTAACACCCCTTAATGAGTCACTCAATGATTCGTCAAGTGACCTAACGAGTCACTTGACGAGTCGTTCTGTGACCTGGTGAAGATTTTCTTGATTCTTATGATTCAACCCTCGGGTCTAATCTTAGGGACTTCTAGGGTATTAAAATATCCACCCTTGGGAACATTCATCCTCGAATGTGGATTAAGAATACTGAAAGTCTACGGAAGGAATTGCAATCCCAAAACTGAACAACTGAAGCTGAAAACTAACAGAGTGACTGACTCCAGAGTAATACACATGACAGAACTGAATTCATGAATCATACCTACAGGCTAAAACATGAAAGTAATTGAGAGACATGAACTTGACATGAAACTGAATAGATTACTAGGGAGAAAACAAATACCTCATGCTGAAACTAAGCAAAAAGGAAAGATGCGGGTATCAAGCCATCATATTTTCTTCGGATTCCCACGTAGCTCCCTCAACAAGATGATTCCTCCACAAAACCTTCATTGAAGCTACTTCCTTGATTCTCAACTTCTAAAATTGACAGTCAAGGATCTGAATAAGAACCTCCTCATAGGTAAGGCTATCCTTCAAACCTATGCTTTCTACAGAGATAACTAAGGTCGGGTTACCAATGCACTTCTTCAGTAGAGGTATGTAAAAAACTAGATGTATTGAGGCTAACTCGGCTGGTAGCTCCAACTCATATGCAACTTTGGCAACTCTTATTAGAATATTATAAGGACCAACATATCGGGGACTTAGCTTCCCCTTCTTTCTGAACCTCATAACTCCCTTCATGGGTGACGCCTTTAGAAACATCCAATCATCAACTTAACATCCGTATAAAATTTCTAATGACTCAGAGCCGTTTTCAACCCTTCTCTAATAAGTTGTACATTTTCCATGGCCTCATGAACTGAATCTAGCCCTATCAATATAGCCTCGCCTACTTTTAACCATCTGATAGGTGATCTACACTTTCGCCCATAAACAGTCTCAAACGGAGCCATATGAATGCTAGAGTGATAACTGTTATTGTAAGAAAACCCGATGAGAGGCAATTGATCATCCCAAATACCCTTGAAATCAATCATGCATGCTCTCAACATATCCTCAAGAGTCTGATGGTCCACTCGACCTGACCTTCCGTCTGCGAGTGAAAAGTCATTCTAAGCTTTACTTGAGTACCAAGCCCCTTCTAGAATGATCTCCAAAATTGTAAGATAAATTGAGTACCTCTATTTAGATGATGGACAAGGGAACTCCGTGCAACCGAACTAACTCCCAAACGTATAACCTGGCATAGTCCTCAACTGAATCGGTAATTTTGACTAGTAGGAAATATGTTGCTTTGGTCAACCTATCTACAACCACCCATATGGAGTCATACTATCGGCGTGTATGAGGTAACCCTGTGATGAAGTCCATGTTGATATCTTCCCACTACCAAGTAGGGATACTAATTTCTTGTAGCATTCCTTCCGGTCTATAATGCTCAACTTTCACTTATTGACAATTTGGACACTCAGCCTCAAACTCCGCTATGTCCTTCTTCATGCCATTCCACCAATAATCATTCCATATGTCATGGTACATCTTGGTGGCACCTGGGTGGTTAGAATACGAAGAGCCATGAGCCTCGCCCAATATCCGCTCTCTCAAGTCATAAACATCCGGAACATATAAACGATCCTGATAAAGAAGTACACCATCTCTCCCTTGGGAGAAGACTTCCACCTTCCTATTCTGGATATATTTCTTTAGCTTTACCAAGATAGGATCCTTGTTTTTCCTAGCCTTGACCTCAGTCACCAAAAAAGATTCTGAGCCATTCTGCGCAATAACACCACCATTTGTCGAGTCAACGAGGTGAACCCCTAAATGAGTAAGCCGATGTGCATCATTTACCATCTCTTTCCTTCCATCCTCAACGTGAGACATAATCTCCATGGAAAGCCTACTAAGGGCATCCTCCACTACATCGGCCTTACCTAGATGATAAAGGACACCCATG
>JACEIK010004441.1:26995-71915 GCA_018107945.1 Datura stramonium
TTCGATTTCTCCCAACATGTCATTTTTCTTCATCGAAAGCATGTTTTTCCTACAAAACAACGCTAATCATGTTGGTTAGTATAAAATCACACTTCCTTACCATTTACATGAGAATGTACACACATTATTAGACAAACAAGGCAAAAGTTATACATTTGAGTATCGATTTGGCATATAAATATGCCCCTTATCACCTCCTACCACAGTTGCCGCAAACAAGAATGTTGGGCTCTCCTATCCTACTCCCTTATCCTCTAGAGCCTGATGCCCCATGCCTCTAATCACGCCTATGTCTAGACGGAACACTGGACGATGATGGCACTGGGGTTGATGACCTCTGTTGGGACTGCTGACAATGTCCTCTACTAGACCTTTCCTAGAACTGTCCATAACTCATGGTCCTGGCCCTCTTGGCCTCTCTCTCCTTCTTCTTCATTTGATATGCATCTATCTGCTGGGCTTATATGACCAATAATGAGATGTCTAGATCACTACTCAGCATAGCAATCCTGCACTGTTTGACCAGTGAGTTTGATACTCCATTCACAAACTTGCTCATACGAGCTCTCTGATCCACAACTATCTTTTGCGCGTACTTGGACAGTCGGGTTGACTCCAAGGCATACTCTTAGACAATCCTGTGGTGCTGCTTCAAGATGACAAACTCCGCCGCCTTTACCTCCCTCAACTCTCTAGGGAAGAATCTATCCAAGAAGGCAGTCACGAAATCATCCCAACTCATAGTAACTGCTCCCACTACTTTACCATCCTTCCACTGGCTGTATTATATATAAGCAACCCCCTTCAGCTGAAAGGAGGCTAAGTCCGCACTCTCCTCTCTAGTCACCTCTATAATCTGGGTGATCTTCTGTACCTCCTTAATAAGCTCATGCGGGTCCTCATCCACTTTCGACCTAGGAACTCAGGTGGGATTCATCCTGAGAAAGTCTCGAACTCTAGCCGATGTTGTGTTCCCATTTTTAGGAACTGGAGCCATTGCATGCTGATTGACCTGAGAGGTCATCTCCTACACCAACATCTTAAATGTCGCTCTAAACTCAGCATGAGTGACCTGCTCGGGCATAGGATCTGTTGGTACTGGCAGGACTTGCTGATGCCTATCTCCATTGCCATTTTCATGGCTATTTACATTGTCATTCCTTCTTCCATTCACTCGGCGTGAAGGTATATTTCTTCAAACGTGTATACAATTAGTTAAAAGGAATATACAGATACTTCATCGCACAACATAGATCATGAAAGAAAGGAAATTTCCAAAAATGCCTTGTATCCACTTCCCCATAAGTGTGGCGCACTTCACATCCACGGAAAATAACTTTACTCAATGCAGCTTTCAGACACCCTAGGACACTCTAAATCTTTATTCTAATTCCATGTTTGTCACGACCCGAGTTGGGACCCCGAACCAAGATACGGGACCTAGAACCACGAATGGCTCCAAGTCGACCCATGACATGAACATAACAACTAAAAAGCATATATTAAAGTGAAAAATGATAACTAAAACAAGAATAATCGAAAGTCTAAATAACATAACGCATAGCAACGATCATAAATAGAGTCAACACTAGACAAAGCTAAAAATCCACATAATGTCTGATAAGCCTCTAAACTGTCTGATTAGCTGATAGGATAACACCCCCAACTAGATCTCTAAAGTCTAAAATTGAAATAGCATAATCAAACTCTAAACTGAATATCCTTAGAAAATGAGGACTCACCGATAATGAGAGTTGGGCTAAATTGTGGAGAGCTGGACTAACGGCGGAACTGGGTCTGATCGCTCTGACATATGTGATGAAATGATACAACAAAGAGTATACTGTCAGTACTTGGAATATACTGACTATGCAAGGTAAGTAAAACACACTAAGTAACTATTAAATGAAATTATGCATACAAATTTAAAATTAGTAGATCATAAGAGTAAGGACTGTATGCTAAAATTTGAATCTAAGACATATATAGTCATAAGCTGAATATCATATTTGAACAGAATGACCCAAAGCGAAATAGAAATCATATAACTTGTCATAGCTGAAATCATAAGTAAAAGCTCATAAATTGATCATTGGACCAAATCTATTGTAAAACATAACATCATAAGTCATCAACATGAATAGCTGAAATCATGAGGAACAATGGGAGACTCGTCAGAACCGACCCCATCATGATAGAGCTTACATGACTCCCCAACTATCGCACATAAGTGGGATATCCTTTCAAAACCTTTACAGGGCTAAGGACGCTACCATGATACTGATATCAAGATGAAGGCCCTTTGCGGGCATGAAAAACTCTCAAGGGAGGTCCCAATATATATACATATATATATATACACACCTACATTGGCGCGTAATTTTGAGACCCAAGGTTTACTTGAACCCCTGGCCCTACTCGATGCTAGACACTACTCCCAAAAATATGCATAGTGCTCCTATCATTTTTCAACAAAGCTGAAATCATAATTACATGCATAGTTTGAAATACGAACATGGGGAGTCCTGGCTTCAAACATACCATATGATGAATTTAGGAATATTGACTCTAAACCATATGGTAAGCTAATCTTATAAAAACTAAGTTGAATCATGAAAACATACTTACTTGTGGGGGCTTGCCAAAATCTTAAAATCATGCATACTTGAAATAGACATCATAAGTCGAAATCATAGATTCACACACGGGTAATTTATAAACATTCATTCTTGTTAGATATCTCATCAAACTTGAAATCATGAATTATAAACTTGACTTTTCATAAAACTTGCATAATAGAGCATAATTTCTAAAACCTGAAATCATGAAGTTGTAATCAATTTATATATAAAATCTACCCAAATATCTTAAAGCATGCTTTGGAATATGATGGAAATTGAACCATAGACATATCATAGAGAATTTCATAAAATTATGTTAAGACCCTAATAAGATTATATACTTGAATTAGAACTTAAATTAATGAACTTGAGGAGAAATTTGGGCATGAGAGTGAAAGAAAACTCTCATTAATAGCCCTACATACCTGGATAAACTAATTCTCAACTTTTCTTTGAAATCCCAAGAGAATTAGGGAAGAATTGAGAGAATTCTAGATTAATCATCCAAGAGAATTCAAAGCTTTGCATGCATGCGAAAGTATAATGAATTGATATTGGCTACACCCTCTTAAAACAGTCTTTTAAGGGCTTAAAATAACATAGTTTAGGAATTATGAAAATGCCCTTAAGGATTCATTTGGAAAAGTGATCATGCTAGTCCCAATGAGGGACTGGATGACCCATTACCCTTACTGTACGACTCGTCGTTCTCTCTCATCGTCACCACTGGAAGGTCCATCCTCCTTTCTAATACATCGTGACAACGATCGACTTGATGAGTTGTGAAGTGACACCATGACTCGTTCCGTCATCCATTAAGTCTTGTAGATTGTAACTTACTCAGAACACAACGGGCCTACTAATGACTTGTTAGTTCACACAACAGTCATCACACCATCTGTAGTAACCCCCTAATAATGACTCTTCACTAGTCTGGCACCCCTTAATGGGTCACTCAATGATCCATTAAGTGACCTGATGAGTCGTTATGTGACTTGGTGCAGATTATCCTAATTCTTCTTATTCAACCCTTGGGTCTGATCTTAGGGACTTTTGGGGTATTACATGGATGTTAGATGGAGAGAGCTTAAATTTTAAGTTGATGATTGGATGTTTTTGAAGGTGTCTCCCATGAAAGGAGTGATCATGTTCAAAAAGAAAGGGAAGCTTAGTCCCTGATATGTTGGTCCTTATAGGATTTTGAGGCGAGTTTTCAAGGTGGGATATGAGTTGGAGATACCAGTAGGGTTAGCTTTCGTACATCAATTTTTTCATGTATCTCTCCTGAATAAGTGCATTGGTGACCCTGACCATCGTTGTTTTGGTAGAGAGCGTAGGTGTGAAGGATAGACTTACCTATGAGGAGGTTTCGATTGAGATTCTTGATCATCAGGTTTGGAAGTTGAGAAACAAGGAGGTAACTTTACTGAAGGTGTTGTGAAAGAATCAGCTTGTTGAGGGAGCTATAAGGGAAGCTGAAGAAGATCTGATGGCCAGATACCTGCATTTTTTCCCTTCCGGCTTAGTTACAACATGAGGTATCAATTTCCTCCCTAATACTCTATTTTTCATGCCAAGATAACTTTTGTAAGTTCCTTTCATGTTCTAGCATACATGTGCATTTTGTGAGTTCAGTTCAGTCAGATATTACAGTCTGGTGTTAGTCACTCCGTCATCTTTTCAGCTATAATCATGCAGTTTTGGGATTGTAATTCTTTTCCCTAGCCTTCTAGTACGCTTAAGTTAATATTCAAGGATGAATGTTCCCAATGGGGTGATATTGTAACACCTCAATCTTTGAAATAGCTTTTAAAGGAAAAATAACATGAATTGCAAGTATGGTGTAGGGAGTGACGACAAGGTTGATGGAACGTCACGTCCTTGACGATGCAAGTGATGATCGTCAATCAGGCAACGGCCCGTCATTGGTGTTATCCAGGTGCAACAGTGTGGCTGATGGTCCTTCACGGCCCTGACGATGAGGTTGACGGCCGTCAGACCATATATGGACCGTCATTAGGTATTTCTGAGTTCATTTCATGCCCCACCTTGGGAGGCGTCACTAGCACCTAATGCCACAGTAGACCCCAAGCTGATCTAGCATGACTTATACATCTCTGGTGCATACCAGCAGCACATTAACAAGAAAACAAATAGCTATATCTCAGCTCACAACATAGCCTTAGGCCGACTAGGCTGCAACGTACTACCTATATAAAATAGCTAACTCAATAGTTGCAATAATAATAATAATATCCTATGCGAGCCGATAAGACCACCATTTAGTATAATTCATAACAGAAGAAAGGCAGACACATGTATATATACAAGTCGACAAGGCTCCTAATAGATAAATAACTACACCTCATGCAGCCAACACGCATATCGCACTATACGGCCAACAACGCACAACTAAGTATGAATTTTAGTTTGCAAGCCTCTAAGAGTGAGATATTGGTCGGGATAGGGCCCCGACCTACCCAAACTATACATCAAAAGGCAGGCAAACCTCTGACAACTCTAGAAGAAAACACCTGACAATCGGTTGACTGAACAGCTACTAATGAGGTCCCGAAACGTGTCTGTCCGAACCTGCAGGGAAGTATTCAATACCCCAAGCGTGGGCGTTAGTACAATATGTACCAAATATATAAGGTAGTAATAAAATATTAATAGAAGCTAATAAAGGAACTGTAACTGCATCCCGAGCACACATACATCAAATGTCGACTTCTGCTTAGCAAATATTTCAAACAAGAGCCGATAATCCTTTCAAATCATAGCTCTTACGCCGAGGAAATAAGGCTATTCTTAACTCATGAAAGCAGCCAGCAACATCATCCACAAAACACAATGGCCACAAGTCATAATCCGTCCAATTCAACCAAAAGGTTATGAATTCTTGTAAATTTAGAAGGTAGTAATACTTACTTAACACTTGCAGACGTTTAAGACTTAGTTAGAAGTGATTTCTATGACGTCTACTCTGCGGGGATCCGACAATCCAAACTAATTTTAAAGATGTAACTCAAGAGATATGTTCTTTTTGGGCCCGAGATTCAATACCTAGGAAGAATTTGCAATTAGACTAGTTTTCATACCATAATTTGACTTTAATTTGAAGAAAACTTCGTGATAGTAGTCGCCCAAGTCACAGCTCTCAATTGGGAAATAGTTAAATGAAACCTCAACTCACAACTTAAAACATATATAGTAGGAGGCGGCATCAGGGGTATGCAACGCCCCCCTTATAGTGACGGGGTGGAGGCACGATGTGTTGCGCAGTGCGCAGAGGAGGGGCGTGCAATGCGGTGCCCATAGCGCCCTGCCTCTTGCACCGATCTTTGGCTCGCTCGATAATGTGCTTGCATTCTCCACCTTCGAATCTCCTCCCACATGTGTCATACTCTAAATTATCTCAACAAGCACACACACATGCCGGCTAAACAAAAAAATCTTACGGGGTGTAACAGTTCAGGGCTTGACGGTGGACCTGACGGACCATCAGAGGAGTGATGGACCATCACTTCTATCATCAGAAGGAGGTGTTGACTTGGTCATGTTGTTTAAGAGAGACGGTCGTTTTGATAGACTGTTGGGCAAGTGACGGCCTGTCACTCGTACGGTCAAATCGCCTAGTTGTTTAGTTCTACCCGATTCTTAGGGGTAATTTTGTAATATCCTATGCCTTTAACTCCTATACCACGTTATTTAAACCCTAAAAAGAGTGTTCTAAGGGGGTTTAACTTATTCTAATGCTTTAGACTCCCATGCCTGCAAAGTTTAGAAATTCCCTTTGAAGATCACGCTTGAATCCCTCGATTTCTTCCACAATTCTCTTGGGCTTCCAAGGATAGTTAGAGAATCAATCTACCCAGGTATGTAGGACTATGAATGAGAGTTTCCTTTAACTCTCATGCCCAAATTTCTCCAACAAGTTCATGAATTCAAGTTCTAATTCAAGTATATGATCTTATAAGATTTTAACCCAATTTTATGAAATTCTCTATGATATGTCTATGGATCAATTCCCCTCATGCTCCAAAGTATGTTTTATGATTTATGATCAGATTCTATACACAAATTGATTATAAATTCATGCTTTCAAGTTTTAGAAAATTATGCCCTATTATGAAAGTTTTATGAAAAGTCAAGTTTATGATTCATGATTTCAAGTATGATGAGATATCTAGCATGAATGAATGTTTTATATATTACCCATGTATGACTCTATGATTTTGACTTATGAAGTCTATTTCAAGTATGCATGATTTTAAGTTTTGCATAAGTCTGGACAAGTTAAGTATGTTTTCATAATTTAGCTCAGTTTTATAAGATGGATCACCTTAGCATATGGTTTTGAGTCAATACTCCTGTGTCAGCTTGTGGTATGTTTTGTGCCAGGACTCCCCATGTATAGATTTTAGACTATGTATGTGATTATGATTTTAGCTTCATTGAAAAACGAATGGAGCACTATGTATGTTTTTAGGAGTAGTGTCTAGCGCCAAGTATTCTAGTGGTTCAAGTAAAACTCGAGCCTCAGAATTACACGCCAATGTAGGTATATATTTATATTGGGACCTCCCTCAAGAGTTTTCCCACCGTCCAGGGGCCTCAGCTTCATATCGATATCATGGTATCATCTTTAGCCTTGAAAAAATTTATGATGGCTCTGCCCACTTGAGTGTGATAGTTGGGGCATCATGTAAGCTCTATCGTGGTGGTGTCGGTTATGAAGAGGCTCCCATTGTTCCTCATGATTTAAGTTATTCATGTTCATGACTTATGATATTATGTTTTACAGCATGTTTGACCCAATGATTACTTTATGATTTTCTACTTATGATTTCACCTATGACAAGTCATATGATTTCTATTTTTAACCTTGGTCATTTGATTCAGATATGATATTGAGCTTATGACTGTATATGTCTCAAATTTAGATTTCAGCATGCGGTCCTTACTCTCATGATCTAATAATTTATATTTATATGCATGTTTTCAGTTAATATTTACGCAACATGTTTTACTTACCTAAAATACTCGATATATTCCAAGTACTGACCGCATACTCTATGATATCCATGCGATCAAACCCAATTCCACTATTAGTCTAGCTATCCCCCGTAGTCCAGCTCAGTTCCCACTGTTGGTGAGTCCTCATCTTTCAATGACTTTCAGTTTAGTGTTGAATTATTCTATTTCAATTTCTCGCTTTAGCGAGCTATTTGCGGGGTGTTGTCCCATCAGCTCATCAGAAAATTTAGAGGCTTATCGGACATTGTGTAGTCTCTCAGCTTTATCGAATGTTGACTCTGTTCATGATCGTTGTTATACGTTATGTTTTTCAGACTTCCATTTATTCTTGTTTAAATTATCAGTTTCCTCTTTGATGTATGCACTTTAGTTGTTATGTTCATACCATTGGTCGACTTGGAGCCATTTGTGGTTCTAAGTCTCGTGTCTCTGTTCGGATTCCCATGTCGGGTCGTGAAACCAACCCTCATCTAAATTAACTTGAGCTCTAACCGAGGATTAAGTCAAGACTTATGTCAAGGGCAAACTATACACACTTTGAGTCTGAGAGGAGATAAGTGAAATTCATCTGTGTAGGTTGAGAGATGTTAGAAGAACTTAATCGTCAGTCTTACAAAAAATTCACCTGGATAGATCACTAGTGAAAGCCTACTAAGTTATGAAATCATGGGGAATACAGTCCTAATTTTGTCTTGATAATTTGATACACAACTCAATTATTATTAGCATTATTTTCTTCTCTTTATTTGCAAACACCCCTCTAAAATATTGATTTCAAGTTAGTTTATTCATCATTAACATACTATTTCCTTTCTATTTCCTATGGGATCGATTCCAACCTATGTTTTGTCACTATATTTGATAGTGACCACTTTATACATCAATTACATGGTATAATTGGGAGTGATCAATTATGATAGCCTTTAGATTTGGGAGGTGGTCAGACTGCATGGAGTCCCTTTGTCCATACAGTTCACCTCCCATTTCTAGTAGTCCTTTCAAAATGGTCTTGGTACTCAGGTTAAGCTTAGCACAACTTTTCACCTACAGACTGATGGTTAGGCTAAACAAACCATTCAGAATCTAGGGGTCATGTTGAGAGCTCGCATGATCAATTTTAAAAAGTAATTGGATGCTCAATTTCCTCTCATCAAGTGTGCCTACAATAATAGCTACCACGCCAGCATTCAAATAGCCCCCTTTGAGGCACTTTAAGGTAAGAGATGTAGGTCTCCTATAAGGTGGTTTAAGGTTGGTGAAGCTACTTTGATTGTGCATGATTTAGTTCATGAGGTTATGGAGAAAGTTTAACTTATTAGAGAAAAGTTGAAAATAACTCAGAGTCTTCAGAAATCCTATGCGGATGTAAGAAGGACAGAACTTGAGTTTGTTGTTGATGAAGTCTACTTGAAATTTCACCCATTAAATGGGTGATGAGGTTCGGTAAGAAAGGAAATCTCAGTCCCAAGTATGTTCCTCCTTATAAGATCTTCAGGCATTTTGGAAAGATAGCTAATGAGTTGTACTTGCATGCAGAGTTAGCATCGGTACATCAAGACATTCATGTGTCATTGCTAAAGAAGTGCATTGGTGATCCGACCTCACTTGGGCATTTGGAAAGTATGGGTGTGGAAGATAGTCTCTTTTAGAAAGAGGTCCAAGTTAAGATTCTTCACTTTCAGGTTCATAAGTTGAGGAACAAGTATGTCAAATCAGTGAAAGTTCTTTGGAGGAACCAGAATGTAGAGGGAGCTGCTTGGGAAGCAGAAGCAGACATGTTGGCCAAGTACCCTCACCTATTTCCTTCCAGTTCAATCCCAACTTGAGGTAATAGTTTCCTCCTTATTATTCTACTCAAATTCATGTCCCTGAGATTCTTTCATGTTTCAAATGCATGTATGCTTCATGAAATCAGTTCAACATACAGATATCTCAGTCCGGAGTCTGTCACTCCATTAGTATTCAGTGTTTAATAGGAAATGTTGGGATTGCAACTCTTTCCATATCTTTTCATCTATATTATTCCTCATTCCAGGATGAATTTTTCCAAAGGGGAGATAATATAACACCCCAAAAGTTTCTATGATCATATCCTAGACTTGGAGTAGGAACTAGCAGGAAAACTGAACATTTGGCACAGGACGGACCATACAATGAGCTGTGGTATGGAGGTACTTTCCTTGGTAAGGAGTCATGGTGTGGGGTTCAGAAAAGTGTTTGGGATTGTTTTTTGACCATGAGACACAATATGAACCGTAGAGAGGTGGTAGAGTCATGGTATCCATCCGTGGGATGAAGATTAGAGAGTAACTAAAATAGTCCTAGTAACCACGAGCAGTACCTACAGATCATGCCATGTTGGCATGGCTCGTACTATCTGGTTGTGAGAAGGGATACAAAAAGTGCCCAACTTGACTCCAGTAACCAAGAGGGGTCACCACGGGCCATGGTAGAGTACCACGAGTCATGGTACAATTTGTGGCACTGAACGGGCAATTTTCCCTGTACAATTTTTAACAGTATATTCGTAACTTCCCACTCTTTTAACCCTTAAACTACATAGTTTTAGGATATATTGGAAGGAAATTAAAGGGAATAATTCAACTTTCCCCTCTCATTCTCATGTACACTCTCAGAAACATACGATAGAAGTATTGAATCCTCTCAAGCCTAGGTTAGGGTTCTTCTTCAAAGCTCTAAGATTCAAGATCTAGCAAGGATGTCTTCTTCTCTAGGTATGTGGGAATTCAACAAGGGTCCTTTCACCCTTATGTCCCTAATATTTTCAAAAAACCTCACATTCTTAGCTTTGTAGAAAATCATGTCTTATGGTTCTTCAGTCAGTTTATGAATTCCCTAATTATCTCAATGTTTCAAGACTCCCATGATTGTATCTATGTGATATCCATGATTTTATATCCGGTTATATATAGTTCTTTCATGACCATGAATTTAGCATGATTTCAAGTTCATTCTACATAATTTAGCAGTGTTTTGGATAACGTGGTCTTTCAAGTACATATGTTTTCTCATGATTTCAGAATACATGTTTTACAGTACTATTTTTATTATTATTATTATTAGAATTATCAGTATTATCAGGTCCTATAGACTCTTAGAGAACTTTCAAATACAGTAGTTCTGACTTAGTCTTAGGGCATCAGATTTCGATTTATCAATGTGTATGTGTATATATATGTTCAGTTGGGAGTAGTACTTAGCACCGAGTAGGCCGGGGTTCAGCGCATTCAGGCCTCAAAACTACGCTCACCATGGGTTTTTAGCCCAAATGGGCCTCTGTTAGTGATCACACTAGCTATACCATTATACCCTGGTAAGATATATTAGATCCTATCGATAGGGTGCGTACAGTGAACTCCACGTTTAGCTCACATGGTTATATGTTAGTTAATAGACACTCCCATAGTAAAATTATAGTTTATATTTACATTTCCTAGTGCATGTACATGACCCAAAAATCTTTTTCATTAGTACTTTCAGTATTTTCAATTGATCATATCAGTTTCGTATTTATGCATTTCAAGTAGGGTCGTTGTACATCAATTTAGTTATGCCTTTCATATTTACTAGCATGGTTTATACTTTAGTGCATATCTCATATTCTCAGTACATTCAAGCTACTAATCACATACTCTTTGTGATATATCATTTTATTTTATACATTCAGGTACACACGTGCAGCACCGTAGTTAGACTCATTCCAATTCTCATTAGCAACTATCGGTGGTAAATTATCATCTTTCGAGGACTGGAGTGATTTCTTCTTATTAAGTTGTATTTGTCCTTGGTTTAGTTTTAGGCTTTGGAGTTAGCTGGAGACTTGTCCTAGCAACTCATTAGTTAGTAGAGGCTTTCAATTAGAGTAGTATTTTCAACTTTATGAATCAGTGTTTATCTATCAGTATAGATTCAGTCTATCTCATAAATTATAAGTTCTTGTTATAAAACCTCAGTTATCTTCCATATAGTGTTCTTATAACTCAGAATATGCTAGTGATATGCCATACCATGGGTTAGCTTGGGGCCTTTAATTTCTCTAGGCACCATTTCGCGTCCAAGGTATAGACTCGGGTCGTGACGCAACTAGGGACACATTGCCAAAATTTTTATGTCACAAATGTATACAAGTCAATATCAAATAGATATGGAAAAAATTTTGAGGGTGGCATTGTTTTCAAAAATAAACATAAGCATGTAAGTGACTCAATTGATGCAACCACCTAAGTAAAAAACATTTTATTCAACCAAAGAAGACTCAACAAGTAGGTTGGTACCCTTAAGAATCTAGCCAAGCAATCTATCAGTAGGCCCACATACTATGAAACCTTAACTACAATATTATGCCAGATTCAATAGAAAGTCACCCTCCTAGGAAAGAACCATGGATAAAAAATCGAGGACTCTATACTACAAAAGCAAAAAGAAGCTATATTATGAAAGCGTTAAAAATGGACTAACATGGATTATCATCACACACATCCATAAACTCAATCAAAAGCATCATATCATATAAAAAATGAATTTCCATATCAAGCAACAATACAAGCAATTTTCATATTGGACTAAATACTATCCACCCCTACCCTAATATAATGCAGCGCCCTCAATACACATACAAAAACAAAATAAAATAGCAAGAGTGGAAAAAACTCCCTATAGCATTTCGATTGCACTACTCAAGGTCATCCTGTAGTGGAACTAAGGGGCTGGCCTCTGTATCATGAGCGAGGCTTTGGATGTGAACGCCTGATACCTTCGTAGCCCTCATGAGAGCCTTCTCCTTTACTATGGGGATATCTAAATCAGTTGGTGGAGCCTCCTATACCTGGCTCTTGCCTTTATCTAGTGGAAGGGCAGGAGCAACTGTTTGGACCTGAGTATAGCTGATGAGTTGGTTATTTACCAACTTATCTAGCTCTTAAGCATGAGATATCGCTTTGTTTTAATGTAATTTAGAAAGATTTTATTTCTTTTCTTCTCTTATGTGCAGGCATAAATTTGAAACAAAGATGATGGAGGATTTGAACTAAAAGAAATCTACGAGAGGAAAAACAGGTGACATGCGTGCCACTGCTCAGAACCTGCATTTCGCAGGTTCCACACAGGAGGAGCGGGAATATACTAGCAGCCGAACATGCATGTAGCAAGATGGCATCCACGTTCCATAGGTTCCACGCAGAAGGAACTGACAAAAGACTGCCTTGAACCTACGATGTACCTGCTGCAACAAGTCCTCACCTACGAAACATTGGTGTCAACACAAGTGAGCCACATTCCTCTGAAGGGAAATCATCCAGAAGGCAAGCACATACTTGAGAAGCTTTTGATGGCGTTTTGGGGGTCTATGCAAGAAATATATTTAGATTTTTACCCATTTGTACATAGAACATTGAGGAGGAGAGATAGTGATATAGAGAGTACAATTTCATACTTTCTTCTTCATCTTCCTTTTGAGAAAATACCATTCTTGCATATGCAAAACTAGAAATGATTTTAATTGCTTAATATGAATGGTTTTGAGGAATTCCTCTTTGGTATAATTTATCTTTCCAACCTAACTAAGAGCAGCCAAATTCTAGGGATGTGCGTGAATAATGGGTGTTTATAATTAGTTGAATATTGAATAATTGATATTAGAATTGACCATAATGGATGGATCTATTGATTTATTCAAGTTTTAATCTTAAAATTAATGGTTGGACACATTAATTATGTTTTCTAACTTTTCTTTTGCTTGAAAAAGAGAAGTGAAGTTGGGTAAGACTTCAATAGTGAGGATTTGGAGCTTTTGATATATGTGTTGGAGCTAGAAATAGTCTATACTCAATTTAAGCTCCATTCAAGGGTAAGAGCTAGAAATAGTCTATGCCCACTCAAGCAATGTTTGGTTGTTTTATAGATCGTGGTTTTTGGGTTTAAGAAAACTCAAAATATACACACTCTTGTGGTTGATAAACATCAAGTGTAGTCAAAACTAGTGCTATCCATGCAGTAGTTATTGTTAAGGCTCTTAGTTAATACCTAGCAAGACAACACCCTCATCAACTGCACACCCCTAGTCTCTAACTTTGTTTACAACAATTTTGTTCCCTTGCTGTAATTTAAATTTCTATTTGATACTTGTTCAAACCATTTCCCCCAATTTTACTTTATGTTTAGAGATGATGCTTGCTTTTGTGATTTAAATTTCAACTTTTGGTAAATGTAGCTCCAATCTCTATGGAAAATCACCCCAACTCTTGTTGGGTACTTGTTTTGCATCTCCTTAATTGAAGAGTTATTTTGTACATTATCAGAAATGGCACCGTTGTCGGGGATTAGAAACTGATTGCCATTGGTTTGTTTTTTGATTCACATTTGTATTGCGTCTTATTTTTCCGTTACATTGTTTTGTTGTTCTTGTTGGCTAAACAGGATAAAGGTTGAGTCGTGCTAGCAATAACGACAGTGTTGATGGATTCATGGATATTGAAGATGAGTCAGTAGCTCATGGTGTGGCTAGTGCTATTTGCCTACCCCGAATGG
Source organism: Datura stramonium (assembly GCA_018107945.1). Taxonomy (NCBI): domain Eukaryota; kingdom Viridiplantae; phylum Streptophyta; class Magnoliopsida; order Solanales; family Solanaceae; genus Datura; species Datura stramonium. The sequence continues at coordinate 41,203 of JACEIK010004441.1, forward strand.
TAGGGAATGCGGTGTTTCATGTTGGTAGCACCATGATACACCTTATCCAAATGAAAGGATTGTTTGGTGGCCTTATGGGTGAGGATGCCAATCAGAACATAAGGAATTTTGTTGAAATCTTCCAGCCATTCAATGTCATGAACTTAAGCCAAGAGTCTATCCAGCTAAGGTTGTTTCCATTCTCTCTCATGAGAGACACTACATATTTGTTGGAGGAGCTACCTCCAGGGTCTATAACTTCACAGAATGAGCTAACCAAGACATTTTGATATATGTTCTTTACAACCTTTAGAATGTTGCAGTTGCATGATGAAATCACAAACTTTCGACAACTTTGGGAAGAGGCATTACATGAGGTATGGTTGAGATTCAAGATGAAGGTTTTCATGTGCCCTAATCATGGGTTACCAGATGGAGTTCTCCTGCAAAGCTTCTACCGATTGATTGACTCCATTAAGAAGTCTGTGGCAAACAATCTAGTCAGTGGTTCAATCTTGGATCAAACTTTTGGACTTGCAAGGGCCCTCTTGGATAGAATGACCAAAATGAACCAAGATTGGCATACAAGGGAGAATGAGGTGTCCCCAAGTGTTACCTCTACTATAATAACAAATGAGATAAGGAAAAAGGAGGAATAAAGGGATGAGACCTTGGCAAATAAAATGAATCAAATGGAGTTGATAGTTAAGAACATGACGGGCTCTTGATTCAAGAGTGTGAATGTTATTGGCACTCAAGGAAACAACTCTCTTGAAGGTGATACTCCATATGCTATGTTCGATAAAGAGAGTCAATACATGTAGAACAAAGTGGCGGGTTCTCGCCCGCACTACCAAGGTGCAAACTAAGGCCCTTGGCATCCTAGGGAAGGGAATTAAGGTTTGAGAGACCGAGAAGGTCAAGGGAGAGATGGAGATGGCCAATGGAGATACCGTGATTGACAAAGAGAAGGTTATCAATACAATCACCACAACTCAAATCCATACATAATTCCTCCTAAGGCTGATGTGGCTCCAATGCAAACAACTGTTAGTGATTCCGCTAGCTCAAATATAAAGGAAAAGTTAGCCCGTATATTGAAAAGATTAGAATCTAACGACAACGGGGTTGAATACTTGAAGGGCGAGGTGTCTAAACTTACTCAATTTATGTGTTCCTATTCTGTATTGATCAAGCATCTTGATGCCCAAATGAATCATTTTTCCACTCTAATGAATCCTTATATGAAAGGTACACTTCCAAGAGACACTCTTTCAAATCCGAATAATGATGGCCATTGTATGGCAAATGTCCCTAGAAGTGGGAGAATAGTTGAGAATGCGGGTGATTAGCCTACTGAGGTTGTTGGTAAAAAAAATATGGTGAGAAGTAGAAGGATGGGGTGGCGCCGAGTGCACCCATGTTCCTTTATGATGAAAAGATGGTGGAGGATAGGGAGGTAGATGTTCCTTCACATGTTGTGATAGATGATGAGAAAGTCAAGAAGGACCAAATTTCTAAAGGCCCTATACCTAAATGTCCACCTCCTTATCCCCAATAGATAATGAAGAAGAAAGAGGACAATCAATTCAAGAAGTTCATTGATTTGTTTAATAAATTGTCCATAAACATTCCATTGATGGATGCATTGCTACAAATATCGAGATATGCTAAGTTCATAAAGAAGTTGCTGAAGAAGAAGAAGGTTGTGAATGTATGCATGGTAAAGGTGTCACATCATTGTAGTATAATCATGGAAAGTAACATGGCTCCAAAGAGAGAATACTCGGGGGATTTTACTATTCCATGCACCATTGGGGTGTAAGCATTAATTTGATTCCCCTTGTGATATTCAAGAAGTTGGGCTTGGCAGCTCCTAAGCCTACTCCAATGAGGTTTCTCATGGCTGATAGATCGATCAAATGCCTGGTGGGGATACTATTTGATGTATTGGTAGAGGTTGACAAGCTAATCCTCTTGGTGGATTTGGTAGTGTTGGATTATGATGTGGACCTCAAGGTGCTTATCATCTTAGGGCGGCCATTCTTATCCACTATCCAAGCATTAGTGCATGTTGAGTTGGGAGAACTCAAGTTTTGGTTTTGCAATGATGAGCTCATTATCAATGTGTGCAAATCAATGAAGTCCCCAGATGAATGTCGAGTTGTGGTAGTGATTAACACAAGGGACAAGCTGGTTGAGGTCCCTTTTGAGAAGGTCAAACCCCCAGATCCTTATTGATCTTTAAGGTGATATCATCAAGCTGCGATGTTAAATCAAGCACTTCTGACAGACAACCCAAGTGTTTTTTAAATTTCTTTTTACTTCACTTCTTTGTTTTTTTTTGGTTGTTTTAGGAAATGCAAGAGGTTTGAAATGTGGCACAAAGTTGAAAAAGCAAAAACGAGGCACATGATCCAGACCTATGAAACGCAGGTGACACTCTACAGCACGCAGGTGTAGTGCATGCCTCAGCCAGAATACCTGGAAGAAAAATAAACAAAGTTGTGCACCTGTGCATCATTTGTGAGACGTAGAAAACAAACCTATGGACACACGTACAATGAAGATCCAAGTCAGTGCACTGGCAAAATAAATCCCCACCTGTACTTCACATATGTGTCATATGTTAGTACTCTCGGCCGCATGTGCTGGCATAGGTGTAGGTAAGATTTTTCTAAAAATTTTACTGACCCGTTTGATCAGACCCCACCTTGCTCTAACCCACAACCCTTCATCTCCTAAAACTCATGTAACCCTGACTTTTCTACCTATTTCCACTTTTTACTCTCCAAGTACTTCCCACTCGTACCTTCCAACTCCCCAAACTCCACAAATCAACCTCCATATTTTTTTCTCTAACCACCAAAGGTTGAGCCACCATTGTGGACTTTCCAAGCTTGAATTTTCGCTCACCCCTTTCTTCAAACTCACTTGTGGTATTCTCCTTTATTTAAATTATCTTTTTTATGTGTTTTAGGAGCATTCTGGTTCAAGAACGATATTTTTAATTTTCCTATTTCCACATTTATGCTTCATATGTATGTTTTGAAATTGAATGTTAGAGGGGGGGTTGGCCGATTGAAGTTAAGAACCTATAGGGGGTTATTGCTTCACATGCTATTATGTGTTAATTTGTCATGTAATTCCTTCAAATTTTTTTGGGGGTTAAGTCTGAGTAACCCATTTTCTAGTGATTCTTGATTTGGCCCTATGATAGATTGGGTGACATCATCATTAAGGGCATATCGTCATTGCTTCGAGTTGTAATTAGAGTGTTGTTGGGTTTCAATTGGCATTCCACTATGATTTGTGATTCTAATGAGTAGCTTAAACATGTGTAGCGAGCACTTTGGTGAATGTGAGTGATGAATATGCTTGTGGAAGTAGTATGCATGGTAGAGCTTATAGCTCGATGCCTTCCAATGATAGGTGGGGTAACGTCCTTCTTAAGGGATGTCGTTGAGTGATTATTTATTGGTGATTTGGTAACTTTACGCTTTCTGGTTTGTTGTAACACCTCAAGTCTCAAAATGGCTCCTTGAAGGAAAAAGAACTGAAATTTCAAATCTGGTGCAGGTGTGACGGTGGGACCAATGACCTTTCAGAAGGGCGACAGACCGTCGCCTGTGGCGTCGTGGCTTGACAGCGAGGATGATGGCCCATCACCCTAGCGCATCGCGTATGGATCTCGGTTGTTCCAGGTATGATGGAGGATTCAACAAACTATCGAGGGGATGACAAGCTCGTCTCTTCTACCATCTATAAGGTGAATTTTGAACCCCTCCCAATTAAGTGTGATGGCAAAGGAGATGGACCATCGAGCAAGTGAAGTCCCATCACTACCACCATCGAGACGATCAGTGGTTCAGTCCAGTCGATTTTCCAGGGTCTGTTTGGTAATTTCCTAAGATTCTAATCCCTATGTTATGACATTTTGGGGATCCCTGAGGGTATAATTGAGGGTTTTATTTAGTTTATTCCTCACTCTTCTCATACACCAAGGTTGGGAAAGTTCAAGCTCTCAAGGAAGAAAAGATTTCTCAATTTCATCTTCTCCAATCACTCTTGGGCATAAAACCCTAGCACGAATCTCATCTAACCCAGGTATGTAGGGTCATGAATGGGGGAATTATTCCACCCTCATGCCTAATTTCATCCCTAATCTATTATTTTACGTCTCCAATCATGTTATGTTGAAATTCTAGGGTTTTACCAAATTCCATGAAATATTCCATACTATCTCTATGGGTTCAATTCTCTCATATTTTAAATAATGATTTATGGCTAATATGGCAGATTTGACTCTCAATTTACTTACTAATTCATGATTTCAAGTTTATGAAGATTATGCCCTATTATGCATGATTTATGAATTTCAAGCTTATGAGTCATGATTTCAAATATGATGAACTATCTAGTGTGTATGAATATTTATAAAATCCTCACCATATGATTCCATTATTTTGATGTTATGAATCTTCTATTCAAGTATGGATTATTTTCATGAAATTCAAGTTCAAGTAATCATGACCAACTCTATGGCATACTTTAATATATATTTCACCCATGTCAAATATTTTCATGTTTCGGCTAGCCCATGCAAGTTTAAGTATGTTTTCACAATAATTATTATGAGCCATGTGCATCTTTTTGGGAGTAGTATCTAGCACCTAGTAGGCTTGGTGTTCAGGCAAACCCCGGGTCTCAAAACTATGTGCCACCATAGGTATATATTCATGTTCCAAACCTATGAGAATTCACAAGTGGTATCACGTCCTAATCGTTCCAAGACATGAAAAGCTTAGGATAGCATGGCCCACTTGAGCGAGATAGTTGGGGCATCGTGTAAGCTCTATCATGATAGTGTCAGTTATGACGAAGTCTCCCATTGTTCCTCATCATGTTTTTAGTTACTCATGTTCAGGATATATGATATTAAGTTTTATAGTATAATTGAACCATCGATGTTATACCCCGAAAGCCCAAAGATCAAACCCGAGAGTAGAAATGGAGAAAATAGGATTTTCTATACCAGGTCAAAGAACGAGTCATCTTGTGACCCGTCAAGTCAATCACAAGTCATTATGTTACTCGTGGTGAGGAGTGTTGGCTTGCCTGGGATTTTTCATTTGGGGTGACCACGAGTCGTGGTCAGCCCCATGAGTCGCCAGGTCACCTGTGGTCAAGGGAAATTAGAAGGAGAAGGTTGAAGTGGTAGTGTACCCTATGGTTTGACACCACGAGTCGTGGTCAGACATCACGATTCATTAGGTTAGTCATCGTCAGATTTTGGTCAATGACTTAAGGTTTTGGCAGTGGAGGTAAAAAGTGGTGACCACGAGTCGTGGTCACTATAAATGAGTCGTTAGGTCCCTCGTGGGTACCCTTTGAGGAAAAGTGGCAGTGGACTTCACGTCAGCGGACGATGACTCGTCCAATCCCTCATGGGGATTGGCAGTCAATTATTTTCTGAGAATTTAGTAAGGGCTTATCTGTAATTCCTATGATCCTAAGGTCTAAACTATGTCTTTTTAAGCTATAAATAATGATTTTTAAGAGGGGTAAGTTCCTTCTAGGCTATTCCTATTCATGCATGCAAAAGTGAGGGTCTAGAGAGGTGATCAAGCTCAACTTCCTTCAAGTTTTCTTCAATTCTTCCTTGGGCAATCAGAGAAATTATATAATTAGTCCATCTTAGGTATGTAGGATTATGAATGGGTGAATTTTTTCACACCGATGCCTAATCCCCTCTCTAATGTATTAAAATCTATATATTGATCCAATGGAGTTTTAACCCAATGCATGAATTTCCTAATTTTCTACATTGGTATGATCCAAGTATATTTCGACTATTGAATTATGATTCATGGGCAAGTTTTACATTATTTTCAATTATAATCATGTTTTCAAGATTTATAAATTAAAATGCCCATCCATGAGAAGTTCATGAAAATTGAGAATTATGATGAATGTTCAAGTATGATGAGATATTATTGATGAAAAGTATGTTTCAAGTTACCTATGTCTATGATCATGTTTTCAAGTGAATTAAATATTTTCAAGCATGTTTAAGTATTGGGAAAGCCCATATGTTCAAGTATGATTATGATTTCAAGATGATTAGCTTACCACATGGTTTTGGAGTCAAAACTTCCAATTATGTTCAGCTTTTTGTATGGTTTGAGCCAGGCTCCTCATGTATGATTTCAGATTTTATATATATCTGATTATTCAGCTTCATCAATAGATGATGGTCAGCTTTGTTAAAAAATGATGGAGAGCATATGCATATTTTTGGGAGTAGTGTCTAGCACCGAGTAGGTTAAGGGTTAGTCAACCTTATGTCTCAGAACTACACGCCAACGTAGGTGATCAGATTATTTTGGGACCTCCTAGGTGTGCTTTCCCCTGGCCCAAGAGGGCCTTGAGCTTGATATCGATATCATGGTAGTGTCCTCAGCCCTGCCAAGTCTTTAGATGGCTTTGCACACTTGAGTGTGATAGTCGGGACCACGTAAGCTCTATCATGGTAATGTAGGTTATAAGGAGTCTCCCATTGTTCCTCATGATTTAGTTATGCATGTTATCATTCATGATATATACATATATGTTCTAAAGTAGGTTTGACCCAATATTCAGTCTCACTTATGATTATCGGATTTTAGCTTTGGGTCATTCGATTCAGTTATGATGTTCAGTTATATTCTGATCATGATTTCAGAAAATAGCATGCCAGCCCTACTCTCAAATTCTTATCTTGATGTTGTTTTATACTATGAATGTTTTAAATGATTGTACATATTTAAGCGGCTTTACTTACCTTGCATACTCGGTACATTCCACATACTGACTGCATACTCTATGCTGTATCGCTTTATGATACAGGCTCTGATCTCTAGACTCAACCCCGTCATTAGCCAGCTTTTGGAGTCAGCATCTAGTCTCTATTGGTGAGCCCTCATTTGTCATGGGCCCCTCTTCCATTTAGTTATGTTTACGTATTTTCAATTTCAGACTTAGAGAGCTAGTTGGGGTCTTGTCCCATCAACTCATCAGAAATAGAGTCTTTTCAGACAAAATAGTGTATTCAACTTCAAACATGGGTTGTATATTCAGATTGTTATGCTATGCTCGGATTTCCATCATGTATATTATGTTCAGTCTTCCGCTTTAATTGATTAAGTTAGATGTATGTGCATGCAATGGGTCAACTTGGAGTCTCTCGAGGCTCCTTGTCCCGTGTCCCGATCCGGGTCCATGTTCGGGTCGTGAAAAACTTGGTATCAAAGCAATAGGTTTGAAGTGTCCTAGGGTGTTTGAAAGCCGCGTTAAGTAGAGTCTTTTTCATGGGTGTGAAGCATGCCACACTTATGATGAAGGGGCTTCGAAATGTTTAGGAAATGTTCCCTTCTTTCATGATCCATGTCGTGCAGTGAAATGTCTCTCTATCCTTCTAACTCATGCTATTCGTGATTGCAAAATCACGCCTCCTAGCAGAGTTAACGGCAGAAGAAATGGGAATGGAAATGGTCATGAGGATGGCAATGGGGACGGGCACCAACAAGACCAACCATTCCATGAGCACCATGCACTGAAGCTGGTTGCCCACACCGAATTTAGAGCAGCCATTCAGATGCTAGCACAGGCCTTGACCACCCAGGTCAACTAGCAGGAAGTGGCGCATGTCCCATAGAACGAGAATGCAGCAGCAACACGAGTTAGAGATTTTCTAAGGATGAACCCACCAAAGTTTCTTGGGTCAAAGGTGAACGAGGATCCACATGCGTTTATTGATGAGGTATTGAAGACCTCCCAGGTCATGGGGGTGAATGGGGAAGAGTGTGTTGATTTGGCCTCATATCAGTTGAAGGGGGTCGCACATATTTTCTTTAAACAGTGGAAGCATAGCAGGGCAGTCAGAGCGGGCCCTACCAATTGGGATGAGTTTCATGTCGCATTCCTAGATCGGTTCTTCCCTTGGGAAATGAGGTAGTTGAAGGTGGCCGAGTTTGTCAATCTAAAACAAGGGAAGATGACAGTGCAGGAATATTTCCTATAGTTCACTCGTCTGTCAAAGTACAACCCAGAGTTGGTGGTTGATCAGAGGGCGTGAGTGAGCAGGTTTGTTCATGGGGTGGCGGACTATCTAGACAAGGATAGCAAAACTACCATGCTTTATCAGGATATCGATTTTCATCAGATAGTATTGTACACCCAGCAGATGGAGGCGGTGCATCTAAGGGAGAGAGAGGCCAAGAAGGCTAGGACAGACAACTATAGGTTTTCTCAGCCGAGGCCAGGTGGTGGGCACTGATAGAAGTCCCACCAGAGACCTTCAGCCCCAGCATCTTCAATGATGAGTGTGCCATCCAGACCTAGGAACGACCAGGGAGGACAAGCATCAGGCTCTAGGGATCAGAGCAGCAAGCCCGCGGATTCCAGTATACTAGTTTGCGGCAGGTGTGGTCGGGGGCGCACGGGTCAGTGTTTGGCGATTATAGGTGCTTTCTTTATGTGCGAAAAGCCTGTACATATGCTCAGAAATTGCCCAGTAGCTAGACAGGGACATGATAGGGGTCGAGGCCCAACTTCCAGTTCAGCATCTCCACTAGCATGCCCCAACCCTGCAGGGGGTATCTACTAGCACAGGTGGCGGTCAATGACAGAACTAGTTCTATGCCTTAGCATCTCTCCAAGAGCAGGAGGTCTCCCCCGATGTAGTCACTGGTATGTTACGAGTCTTCTATCTTGATGTATATTCTTTCTTAGATCTAGGGGCTACCTTGTCTTTTGTGAGACATTATGTGGCTAGTAGTTTCAAAGTCAGTTCCGAAATCTTGTTAGAACCCTTCTCAATCTCTACTCCAGTGGATGATTCAGCTGTAGCTAGACGGGTGTATAGAAGTTGACCGATCACAGTCCTTCAGAAAGTGACCTCAGTAGCTCTGGTAGAGTTAGCCATGACCGATTTTTATGTTATCCTCAGCACGGATTGGCTATTTGCATGCTATGCCTCAGTTAATTTTACAAACCCGGGCAGCAGAGTTTAGATTTTTGGATAAGCCAGTCATAGAATGGAAGGGTAGTTCAGTTGTGCCTATAGGTCATTTCATTTCCTATATTAAGGCCAGAAAGATGATCTCCAAGGGTTGCATATACCATTTAGTTTGGGTTAAAGATGCCACATCTTGGGTTAAAGATGCCACATCCGAGACCCTACTATCCAACACCCCAATAGTGTTAGTATCCGGAAGTCTTCCTGCAGGACCTACCTGAATCCTCCCGCTCGAAATTAATTTGGTATTTACCTTCTTCCCGATATGCACTATACCTATTCCTCCTTATAATGGATCCAAATTTGAAATAAAAGGAGTTGGAAGGAGCAGCTTGAAAGACCTTTTAGATAAGTGGATCTATTAGACCGAGCAAATCCCCAATGGGTGCACCGCTTCTTCACCAAAAGAAAGATGGTTCTCTTCGTATGTGTATTGACTATCAACAATTCAAAAAGGTAACTATCAAGAATAGGTATCCTCTTCCTAGGATTAATGATTTGTTTAACAAGCTTCAAGGTACTAGGTGCTTTTCGAACATAGATCTCATGTACGATACCATCACTCTCGTGGCACGGAGGAGTGACATCCCGAAGATAGCCTTCGTGATGAGGTATGGCCACAGAGTTTGTAGTTATGTCTTTTGGCTAACAAATGCTCCTGCAAATTTTATGGATTTGATGAATGGGGGTGTTCAAGCCATACTTGGCTATGTTCATGATCATATTTATCGATGACATCATGATATACTCTCTGAGTGAGGAATAACATGCCGCTCATTTGAGGGTGGTACTACATATTCTCAAGGATCGCTAGTTGTTCGCTAAGTTCAGTAAATGTGAGTTTTGGTTGAACTCAATAGAATTTTTGGGTCATGTGGTGTCGAGTGAGGCCATAAAGGTGGACTCTCGAAAATAGAAGCAAGTGAAGAATTGGCCTAGACCGTGAATCCTTTGCATATCGAGCTTGGCTTACCTGTTATTATCAAAGGTTTGTTGAGAGATTCATCTATCGCAAGATTGTTACCAAATTCACCCAAAAAAGTGAAATTCCAATGGCCTGAGGCTTGACATGAGTGAGCTTTTTAGTGAGTTAAAGACTTACTTACCAAGACTGTGTGTTAACCCCTACCAGAGGGTAAAACATGGGTTTATGGTGTATTGCCATGCTTCTAGAATCGGCCTTGGTTGTGTATTGATAAACATGGTAAAGTGATAGTATGCACTTCCCGACAACTGAAGGTTCATGAAGACTATCTACATATGATCTTGAATTTGCAGCTGTGGTATTTTCCATGAAGATATGGAGACACTACTTGTACGGGTTCATGTGAATGTTTTTACGGACGACAAGAGCCTACAATATGTGCTTTTACCTTAAGGACTTAAATTTGCAAAGAAAGGAGGTGGTTGGAGTTACTCAAGGATTACGATACGAGTGTTCTTTACCATCCGAAAGGCTAATGTAGTAGAAAACGCGACTAGTAGGCTCTCTATGGAGAGTGTGTCCCATGGATGAGGGACAAAGGAGTCAGAAGGATGTGCATCGACTCTGCAAGGTTGGGAGTTCGTTGTTGACTCGACCAATGGCGTGTTATGTTTAGAACGGATCAAAACAATCCTTGGTGACTGATGTAAAAGCCAGGCAAGACGAGGATCCTATTTGGTAAAGCTAAAGGAAGCCGTTTAGAATCGTATAGAGGTCTTCTCCAAAGGGGGAGATAGGGTGCTTCATATTAGGGTCGCCTATGTGATCCGGATGCCAATGATTTGAGAAATCGAATGTTGCAAGCGAGGCTCATAGATCCAGATATTCAATTACCCAAAGCACTAAATATGTAACCGGACTTACTGGAAGTCTATTTGCAGAATGGCATGAAGAAGGACATCACGAAATCTCGTAGCTATGTCCAAACTATCAACAAGTGAAGTTGAGCACCGTGAGACCTGAGGTGCTCAGGATATTAAAGGTCCCCACTTAAAAGTGGAAGGAATCAATATGACTCCCCATCACAGGTTTCTCAGCTTGTCGACAAGATGACTTCATTTGGGTGGTCATGTGTTGACCAAAGTCATATTTTCTACTAGTCAAAACCACCGATTCAACAGGATTATGCCAAATTTTACATTCGATAGCTAGTTCGTTGCATGGAGTGCCATTAACCATCATATCAGACAAAGGTACTTAGTTTACCTCTCAATTTTGAGATCGTTTCAACAAAGGACTTGGTACTGTGTCAAGCTCCGCACAACATTTCATCCGCAAACCGATGGCTAGATGGAGCTGACCATTTATACTCTTGAGGATGTCAAGAGCATGTGTGATTGACTCTGGGGCGGTAGTTGGGATGACTCGTTATTGAGTTTGTGTATAATAATTCACTACCATCTCCAACATCCAGATGGCTCTATTTGAGGTTCTCAATGGGCGGAGATGTAGATCGCATATTGGTTGGCTTGAAGTCTGCGTGAAGCCGCGATGATAGGACCAGACTAAATTCACGAGGCCATATAGAAAGTTCACCACGAGACCAAAAAGCTAAACAACAAGTCTCCAAAAGTTCTATGCCTGTGAGAAGGAGAGAACTTAAAGTTCAAAGTGGATGATTGGGTGTTTCTAAAGGTGTCTCCCATGAAGGGAGTGATGCGGTTTGGAAAGAAAGGGAAACTCACCCTCGTTATGTCAGTCTGCACTGACAGTAGGTTAGCAAGGTGGCATGAATGGGAGTTGCCCCTAAGAATTAGCATCTATTCACCTTGTTTTTCATGTATCTCTTAAAAGAAGTGTTTAGGGACCCACCAGTTGTTCTGGTTGACAAAGGTTTGCAGGAAAGACAACCTTAGTTATGATGAGGTTTCTTGCGGAAATATTGGATCATCAAGTTCAAGGCTAAGAAACAGGAAGTAGCTTCAGTTTTAAAGTTTTATGGAGGAATCATCATGTTGAGGGAGCTACATGGGAAGTCGAAGAAGATGTGATGGCTAGATTCCCGCATTTATTCCCTATCGACTAGCCTGGGCCTTTGAAGTATCAGCTTTTCCCTAAACCCTATTCCGGGGCCTACGTTTAGTTCATGTACCCTCGTTTTTTGCACATATATGGATGTAATGTATCGATTCATGAATCTTGCCTACCATGTAGTTAAATCTGAGTCGGTCATTCTTGGTCATTTTCAAATTATATGATTAGTATTTATACTGGATTGCATTTCTCGTTTTTTCTGTATGAATATCAACATTTGAGGAAGAATGTTCCAAGGAGAGATACTATTATACCCTAAAAAGCCCAAAGATCGTAACCGGAGTTGAAATAGACAAAATAGGATTTTCTCACTGGCCACCAAAAGAGTCAGTCTCAGACCTGTTAGGTCGACCACGAGTCATTAGGTGACCTGTGGTGAGGAGTGTTGGCTTGCCTCGGGATTTTTCAATTTGGTGTATCACTGTGTGACAACGAGCGCCGTGCCTGCCCCCCACGTAGTCACAGTCACCCGTGGTCAAAGGAAATTAAAGGAAAAGGTTGAAGTGGTTGTGTGCCCTACAAATTGACACCACGTCATGGTCAAACATCATGATTCGTTAGGTGAGTCGTGGGCTGCCTTTTGGTGAATGACTTAAGGTTTTCGCATGGAGGATCAGGAGACCATTAGTCATGGTCACTAGTAATGAGTCGTTAGGTCCTTCATGGGGACCCTTTGAGGAAAAGTGACAAAGGATTCTCACGGCACAGACGATGACTTGTTTCCTGTGTAACAACTCAAGTCCCTCGGAGGACTAATAGTCGGGCTATTTTCTCGCGAATTTAGTAAGGTCTTATTCATAATTCCTATGATCCTAAGGCCTAAACTACGTCGTTTTAAGCTATCAAGAGGGGTAAGTTTATAGGCTATCTTACTTCATGCATGCAAGAGTAAGGGTCTAGAGAGGTGATCAAGCTCAATTTCCTTCAAGTTTTCTTCAATTCTTCCTTGGGAAATCGAGAAAATTATAGAATCAATCCACTAAGGTATGTGGTTATGAATGGGTAAATTTGTTCACACCTATCTCTAATCCCCTCTTATAATTCTTGAAAATCCATATGTTGATCCAATGGGGTTTTTTAATCTAATACATGAATTTCCTAATTTTCTACATAGGTATGATCCAAGTATGTTTCTACTATTGAATTATAATTCATGGGCAAGTTTTACATTGTTTTCAATTATAATCATGTTTTCAAGCTTTATAAATTAAAATGTTCATCTATGAGGGAAGTTCATGATTGAAATTGAGATTTATGATGAATGTTCAAGTATGATGAGATATTATTTGATGAAAAGTATGTTTCAAGTTACCTATGTCTATGATCATATTTTCAAGGGATTTAAGTATTTTCAAGCATGTTTAAGTATTGGGCAAGCCCATGTTCAAGAATGATTATGATTTCAAGCTGATTAGCTTAACACATGGTTTGGAGTCAAGACTTAAATTATGTTCATCTTATGGTATGGCTTGAGCCATGGCTCCTCATGTATGATTTCAGATGTTATATGTATATGATTATTCAAACATCAATAGACGATGGTCGGATTCATTAAAAACAAATGGAGAGCATATGCATATTTTTGGGAGTAGTGTCTAGCACTCGAGTAGGCTAAGGGTCGCCCAACTTATGCCCTCGAACTACGCGCGCCAACGTGGGTATGATCAGATTATTTTAAACCTCCTAGGTGAGCTTTCCCAGCCCCAAGGGAGCCTTAAGCTTGATATTGATATCATCGTAGCGTTCTGCAGCCTCCTAGCAAGGCTTTGACCCGCCACTCACTCGAGCATGATAGTCGGGACTACGAAAGCTCTAATGCTCGCTATAAGACAAATCTCCCACACTCATGATTCGGGCTTATGCATGTTATCATTCACGATATATACATATATGTTCTAAAAGGTGCTTGACCCAATATTCAGCTTTACTTATGATTATCGGATTTCATCTTTTGGGTCATTCGATTCAGCTTATGATCTTCAAGCATGTTCATCATGATTTAGAAAATATCATGCAAGCCCTACTCGCATTCTTATCTTGATGTTTTTTTATACTATGGATATTTTAAATTATTTTACTTATTTAAGAAGTTGTACTTATCTCGCTACTTCTAAGACATTCCATGTACCGACCGCATACTCTATGTTGTATTAATTTATGATACAGCTTCCGATCCATACTCATCCCCTGGCCATTAGCTAGCTTCCGGGTCAGCATCCACCCTATTGGTATCCTCATCTCGTTGAGGGCCCCTTCCATTTAGTTATATTTATGTATTGTTAGTTTTAATTTAGAGAGTTAGTTGGGGTCTTTTCCTATCAACTCATCAATTAAAGGCTTTTTAGACAAAAGAGTGTATTCAAATTTTTAGACTTAGGTTGTATTTTTTAGATTTTTATGCTAAAATCATATTTCCTCCTATGTTTATTATGTTTAGTCTTCTTCTTTACTTGATTGAGTTAGATGTATGTGCATGTCATGGGTCGACTGGAGTCTCGGGGGCTCCTTGTCCCGTGTCTCTCGACCTAGTCCCATGTTCGGGTCATGACAATGATCGCCTTATGAGTTTTTACTTATAATTTTAATAATAAGATGCTATATGATTTCTATTTATAAACCTTAGGTCATTATGTTCAACTTGTGATGAATAGCTTATGATTATGCTTGTTTCAAAAGAATATGGTTTTAAGTGATGTTTCCTTTATTCTCATGTTCTATCTTTGATTTATAATCATGATTTCAACTCCGTCATTTTACTACCATGTTTTACTTTCTCTACATACTCAAGATTCAAAGTATTGACCTCGCATACTCTATGTTATAATATCTCGAATACAGGTTTGGGTGATCCATCTCACCTGGGTTCGTTAGCTCGCTCGCACTTAGTCCAAATTTTTCCTAGTTTTAGTGAGTCCTCATGATTCGAGGACATCAATTTTGGTTATATTTCAAAAGCGGTCTTTTAGATTTAGACTTAGAAAGCTAGTTGGGGTGTTGTCCCATCGCCTTATGGTTTAGAGGCTTTTAAAACTCATATAGATATTTGGCCATGTTGGTTCCCGTTACATTTATATCGACATGCTATGCACCTTCCCCTTGTGTCATGTTCATTTTTTGTTCTTCTAGTAATGCTTTTATTCATGATATGTATGTTCCATGGATTACCTTGGAGCCATCTCAGGGTTCTAGGTCCCATGACTCAACACAGTGGTCTACTTCAAAGGTCGTGACAAACTTGGTATTAGAGCCAGTTTAGGGTGTCCTCTAGGAGTGTCTCAAAGCCACTTTACATAAAGTCTTTTCGATGGGTGTGAAGTGTGCCACACTTTTTGGGGAAGAGGCTAGAGATCGCTTGAGAAACTTCCTTCTTCATGATCTATGCCCGATGATGCTACATCTCTCCCTGCTCCTTCTAACTTTTTCTATACGCGTTTGTAAAACATGCCTCCTCGCCGATCAATAGAAGCAAGGAATGGAACGGGAATGGCCATGGCCATGGCAATAGAGATGGCCATCATCCAGCCCCACCACCTAAATCTAGCCAATCCTCTTTATCGGAGCAGGTTACTTCATGCCGAGTTTAGGGTGGTATTTCGATGCTAGCACAAGCCACACCTGTGTCAATGAGCGGTGCCGTGGCTCACGCAAACCGTAACGGGAATGCAGGCAAACAAGCAAGGGAAAGGTGACTTCATGAGGAGGAACCAACTTGAGTTTCTTGGGTAAAAGGTGATGAGACCCCAAGAGTTTATTAAGGTGATTCAAGATCACCTGTGATGGGTGTTTAAGGAGAGGATAGTGGTATCAGCCTCCTATCAACTCAAGAGGGTTGCCTGCGTTTGTCTTTAATAAAGAAAGGAGCAGGAAGGAGCTGATGCAATCCCCGTTGGTCGGGATGAGTTTGTTACGCTTTTGCATAGTTCTTTCTCGAGAGTTGAGGGAAGAAAAGGCATCCTATTTAGTCAACGTGGAAGAAAATGACATGACTGTCCAGGAGTATTCCATGGAGTTTGAGGATTTAGCTATCCAAGTATGCATTACAACATGGTGGTCGATCCAATGATCGATGAGCAAGTTCATGAATGGGGTTGTATATTCATTGGTCAAGAAGTTTAGGGCCGCCATGTCGATTATTAATATAGATATCTTCTCGTCGATAATATATGCCCAATAGATAAAGGAAGAGTGTAAGTGAAGAAAAGGAGAGAGAGGCTAAGAGGTCGTGGATCGGGAACTATGGGCATTTCCGTGAAAGATTCGATGGGGAACATCGCCTCAATTCCACCAAAGGTCATCAAAACCAACATTATCGTTTAGTGTTCCATCCAAATCTCAAGATGATCGTAGGAGTAGGGAATTGGTACTCTAGGGGATAGAGGAGCATGACAATAAAGCACACTTTCCTACTATGTGAAATATGGTAAGAACCACTCAGAGAGTGCTTGGTTGGCCTTATATTTGTTTCCAAATTTGGAATCCAGACACACGCGTTGTGGATTTTCCTTCGCTGCTGTGGTGACAATAGAGGTTGTGCCCCATCCACCACTTTAGCAGCTCACACCTCGCCAGGCGCCCTTCTAGTGTGGAGGAGCGCTAGAACATGTTCTACGTGACTTTCATCTCGCTAGGAGTAGGAGCGCTCACCCGATGTAGTCACCGGTACGCATGAGTTTTCCATCTTAGATGTTTATGTATTATTAGATCCAGGGGCTACATTATCTATCGTGAGTCCTTATGTTGTTGTTAGTTTTGAGTCAAATTCCGGAAATTCTAGTAGAACCTTCTCAAATTCCCTACTCCTATCTGGTGGAGTCAGTTTTAGCTCAAAGGTTATACGTATACTTCCTATCATGACTCCTTCTTTTAAAGTCACATCACCGACTTAGGGAGTTAGATATGATGGACTTCAATGATATCTTTGGTATGGATTGGCTGCATGTTGCTATTCCTCGATCAATTGTAGAACTCCTACGGTAGAGTTTTGATTTCCTGGTTTAACCCGTCTCGAGTAAGGTATCGCTTGCGCCTATAGGTCACTTTGTTTCCTATCATAAGGCCAAAAAGATGATCACCAAGGGTTGTGTATACCATAGTCGGATTAAGGATTCTACGTCCGAGACCCCCGTGATGTTGGGCATTTTTCTATGCCTATTTGTGTTTTTCCCCGATCTTTTACCTTGCTTTGAGTTCATAATCCTTATGAAATAAATGAATTTATATGTTTGTGTGTTTTTTATGATAACAAATGTTTTGAGGTGTTTTGAGAAGGAAACCAAAGAAAAAGGACCCAAAATGAACCAAGGTTGAAGAATTAAGAAATTGAGAAGAAGGTTTCGGCTATGGTGGGCACCCCGCACCAGTCCTTAGCTCCTTGGAAAAATTCATCAAATTCTAGTGCTATGGATGGCGCCCTGTGCTAGCTACTTACTTTAGAAGATGATCATCTCAACATTCGAGATGGTGGGAATGGAGCCGCAAACTTCCAAGACTTAGAGAAAATCACCAAAATTTCCAGAGATGTGGAGGATGCCTCATGCCAAAAGGGTCAAAAAGGGCAAGAAATTGACTAACACTTTGGCAAGATAGTGAGAGAGTGGTGTGCCGTATGCTGAAAGTGTATAAAATTTGCTGTGGTTCCTAGCGAGATAGTGAGGGCACCCCGCCAGTTCATCTCTAGGCCGAATTACAGGCAAATTTGGCTAAGTCTGTAAGTAGATGGTGGGGGCGGCGTGCCCCACCTATTCGTGGCCGGAATTGCTAATTTTAAAATCACCTGTTGGAGGAAAGCAGTGTCATTTTAAGGCTCAACTACAAATAAACCTAGGAGTTTGTTAAAGGTTATGGACAGATTTTTATGCCTTTTGTTCATTTTAACATTATGTAGTTCATCTCGGGAGGCTTGTAAGCTATTTAAAGAAGATCCACATACAGGTTTTTCCTTTACTTTAATTTGTATGATGATAAATATTTATTCATTTTTTCCAATTGTCTATGAGTGGTTAAACTTATATTCTAGGGTTTAGGCCACAGAGATGGTAGAATGTTTTAAAAGACTCGATTTAATCTAGATTTGATTCTTCATTGTGGTTGTTTGTGGCTTACTTTTTTAGTTTATTATTTATGAGATTGATCACCTTATAAGTAATCTATTGGCTTTCGATAATTGAACTTGGCAAAAGGAATCGAAAGTGTTACAGGTAAATACAAAATAGGAATTCAAAGACCCTCAAACCCATTGGTGAGGATAGAAGTTATAACAGGATAAATGAGATAATTGTCAATACCATTTAGTTGAAATACAAGTAGGCATAATCGTTGCTTCTTGTTTTTCTTGCGACTATAGGATATAGGCGTTAGGTTCATGAAATCATTCTTGGATGCTAGGATAGTGGAAAGAAATGGGACAAAGAACTTGCAACTAGCAACCGTAGGAAGAATAGTTCTAGTGTAATCACGTCTTGAAAACTCAACCTGCAAACAAACATGTGCCATTTCCCTAGATTTACATCATCTTCAAAGTAAACCAAGCTTGCAACCATTTTAGTTATTTTTATATTTAAAGTTTTAGTAGCTTAAATTCCCAAACCATTCTCATTTTAATAGTATTGTTAATAGTGAAAATAAAGTAATAACCATATAATGATTGAACCGACAAGTCTCTCGTGGGTACGATAATCGCTTTCCAAACTATATTACTTGATGACCAGTGGTAGCATGCATTTGGGCAATACCAAGTTTTTGGAACCGCCATTGGGACGGAATATTGTTTGATCATTTGTAGGTTAGGATTTTATTTTTCTATTCTAAATTCTTGGCGTTGTTTTTTTGTGATGTTTATAGGGTTGTGTGCTCGTATGTTGCTATGAGAAGTCAAGAATCATTTTTGGCTTCTCTTTATCCTTAAATTGAGAGGACTTTAAAAGGTTGATCATGGAGAATAGTGAGCAAAGTGTGGCAATAACCAAGAGAGAGTTCCAAAGGTTGAACTTTGCTAGGCCAAACTTAAGGACAGCCAAAGTGATCGCTAAGCCTGGCCATCACTCTGGGAACTTTGAGCCAAGTAAGGAATCGGGCGGTTGGTCCTAAAGACCAAGCAATATCGCGGCAAGACGCACAATGATCCCGACAGGCATCTGATGATGTTCATGGATCTAAGCAAGAATTCATTTACTGTAACATGTCGATGAATATGAAGTCACTTTGTTTCCATTTTCACTAATTGGTGAAGCAAAGGAGTGGCTTCAGAATTAGCCAAAGTTGTGTTCCATCACTACATGGGAGGCTCTTCCAACAAATTCATCAACATGTTTTTCTATTCAAAGAGAACCAAGAAGTTGAGAGGGAAGATCTCCGAGTTTGTACAGAAAAGATGGTGAGACCTGCTCAAGCACGGAGTGTTACAATGGTAATTTAAGAGATTTTCCAAATCACATGCAACCTAAGGAGATAATTGGGCATAAATTCGTGAGAGGGTTTGAGGCCCGAGTAAGATCCCCGTTTTGATGCCACTGCACAGGATAGATTCTGGCCCAAAAGCTATGATGAAGCTTGAGGCCTTTAACCTCATGTCCGCGGGAGTCAGATTATCAAGACTCGTGCGCAGGATCTCACTGCAGTAGACATTAGCCACTGCTGCGTGATTAGCAAATCCTATAACCACACCATAGAATCCAAGTATAGCAGTATCATGCGTATACCCACACCGCCTAGTGAAGCAAGTGTGAAGAAGGTTATGCATATTCAAAGTTGTCCACTAAATTCGAATTTGTATTTTTTAAGGGACAACAGAATCATGGTGGAGATTTTTCAGGTAATAGCCTAAATCAAAGGTATCAAATGCAAAGTCCTCGCGAGGAGGGAACCAAAACTTCCAAAGGCCCTGCATCGTTATCAAAAGCCTCGGGCCGCCACGAGCGCTTCTCTTGAGGAGATGACAGCAATGGATGGTGCAACAGACTCAAGTAGTGAATAAGATGCAAAATTCCATCCATAAGCTTGAGAGAGATGATGGGGGAAATTGGGCTCCCAAAGAACAAACAGACCAAAGGGAGCACTTTTAAGTAGCACCGAGAAGAATCCCAAAGAAAATGTAAGCACAATCTCTTTGCATAGTGGTAAGGAACCGGTGAGGTTATCCCCAAAGAAAATAAGGTTGATGATGAGAAGGTTGAGAATTCCAAGAAAGAGGTTGGAGAATCAAGCAACTCACAACAAAATGTTGCAGCAGCTAGACCACCCACCCCATTCCCATAAAGATTTCAAATGTATGGGAGGATACAACTTGTAAGTAGTTTCTTGACTTGTTGAAGAAGGTACATGTTAACATTCTTTTGGTGGAGATTTATGAAATTCCAAAATATGCTTAGTACTTGAAGAACATTGCTTCAACAAGAGGTGGTTAATGCCAGAGTTTCAGATTTATGGTTTCACTAAGAGTGCGGGCTTCTCGTCCAAATAAAATTCCTAAAGAGCTTAAGGGACCGAGCTTCACCCTTCTTGTGGTGATTGGAGACAAGGAAGGTTCAACCTTGTGTGATTTGGGTGCATCAATTTTATGCATGCCTCCTTGTTCAAAACTTTGGGTTTAGGTGAACTTCATCCAACCACAAGAATCCCCACAAACTAAGTGCATCGATCTCTAGCCTATCTTGATGAGATAATAGAAGACATATTGATAAAGTTAGGACCTTTCATTCTTCGGTGACATCATAATCCTATATTACAAAGTCGATGAAGCAAGTTTCCTCATTTTGGGGAGAGGACTTCTAGCCACTACGAATGCTTCTTACAAAAAGACGGGCAACATGTCTATGAAGGTGGATTGTTAAGAAACAAATTTTTAAAGTGTTTAGATCAGCAAGAAGGATGTCTCTTCTCTTATGAGGACTTTAAGTGAAGAGCCGAAGTTGAACCCGAGGATGTAATCGCTGGATGAATTGCGTAAGCCATGAAAGTTCTTTGGATAGTCAATTTGTTCACCACTTCAGCCTAATGAAAGAGTGATGGGACCATAGTCGGTTGCAATGTTAAATCGTGTGTGGAGGAAATCTATAAATGTCCTATTATGATCATAACTAAGGCGCTTAAGAGGAAACCCATCATTCTAATATTTTATATTTTTCTTTGCTTGCAGTGGGACGAACAGAGATTTAGAGGCAAAAAGAGTAGGGAAAAATAAGCCGAAAAGGTTAATTCTAGGTGAGATACCCGTGATGATTCCGCTGTGTGTTAAACTCTAGAAGAAAAATTCTAATAGGTGGTGCTACGAATGGTGCGCCGCCAACCCCCCGTCTCGAAGAAAAAGGTTTTTCTAAGTCCGTGGTGAGATTTGGAGGGAGGCACGCTGAGGTCGTTTGGGCAAAAGGTTTTGGTCAATTTGGGTAAGTGTTGACTAAATGACCTTTTAAAATTACCAAAACCTAGGCCCCCACACCTTATTTAAATTCTCACTCATCCTTTTCCTTCGAAAAGTTGAAAAATAAAAGCAAAAAAATTCTCTCTCGTCCTTCCTCTAACTACAACCCTCCCCTCCCCTTCCATCGTTATCTCCAAGCTTTGGTAAAGCTCCTCTTCTCAACATAAGTAAGTATTTTCCTCTTCTATTTTAGATAAAGTTGAAAGCATGCTCATACATCCTTCTTACCTAAGATTAAAGACCCAATTCACCATTGTAGGTGAGAAGCTTAAATTTAATATTATTGATTTCATGAGCTTTAATGTCTTAAATCTACATGATAATGTGTATCCTTGATTGTGTTAGCTTATTTTTTATTGAATATCATGATTTGAAGTTATGAGAATGAATGGAGATGATGGATTGAATTCATGAATATGGTGAGTAGGTGCATTAATTGTTGAGAGAGAAAGTACATGGGTATTGAATTCTTGAATGTAAATAAGTCTTGAGCTATTGACATTCATGTTGGTTCATAATGGATGGTAGTAAATTATTTGTTGGGTTGTTGAATGATTTGAATAATGCTACATCCAAGTTTGAATTACTTGAATTGAGAATTGAAGGAGGGAAAGTGAGAGGGATGGCCACTAAGGCATTCTTGAAAAGCTTAATATGAGAGGAGAGTCAAGAATTCATGAACTTGGTTGGAGTTAGAGTTGGTGAATAAATTAGTGTTGTGAGGTTGGATGATGATGGGGGAAGCCTCTCAGTACCCCATTGGAAAAAGTCTCATCATTATGCTAGCAAATTAAGTGTGGGGTCAAATTTGCACCTTTAAACACTTAATTAGCTAGCCTTGTTGTTCACGGACTAGTCTTGTATAGTTCTTGGATTTTTCCTTGAGAGGTATCATGGCACCAAAAGGAAGTAAAGAAATGGAGATTGAGGTAGCAAGCAAAGGTCTAAAGGGGCTCCGAAAAGGTACAAAGGGTAATAGTTCATCAACAACCAAAGCTAGCTCTACTAAATGCTTTAGGGTATAGGGCGAGAGCCTCATGGATTAACTCCGGGTTCAACACATGATGGAGGCTAAGTATGGTCCCGAAAACCGGATTGATGATGGTCGCCCGGCACCGGAGTTCCTAACTATCGAGACAAGGTCCATGAGCTTGGTCTAGGCTTCATATTTGCCGAGCCGAGGAGTGCAAACTCTCTCCTTGGTGAGGGAGTTCTTCCCAAACTCGGGACACACACTGACAAGGCAATGAGGTCATGATTCAGGGCCAAGTGGTGCGATTACCACCAAAACATTCAATGCCTTCCGCACAAAGTGGTAGACCTATTTGATTAATTCCTATGATAGAGAAGCCTCCTCACCGTGACATCCGCCATACTGGGGAGAAATCACCCGTGCATTGTGGAAAGGGATCAAGAAGGCACTCATTATACACTTCCGTTCTCCTACATGAATAAGGAGGCAAAGGTATGGGTAAAAATTATCTGTGCCACACTTCTCCCTAGGACCCACACGATGTCACTAGGAGAGCGGTTGTGTTGGTTTATATAAGTTAATGAAGGGGCTACCACTAAATTTGTGCAGTGATGTGAGGCAACATAAGGAGAGTAAGGGACAAATTACAGGTTGAAATAATGTTATAGTGGTCTCTTGACTTAGATTTTGGAGAAGTCCAAGGCATTGAGGAGGAAGTGTCAAAACCATCTAATACCTAGAGTAGGTCCTCAGCCGGATCATGGATATGACTAAGGTTAAGGAGCCCAACAATTCCACAACCTTCCCTTTCCATAAACTAATTGTTAGGCTCATGACAAAAGCTAGCAAAGTTGCATATTTAGCATGTTGGAGATACAGTAGAAGTTAGGCGGCCGACCTAAGCATAGTCAAGGAGATGGCAAACTTGAGGATAGATACCCACTACCGAGAGTGCCATGTAGATGTGTAGAGGGACCTCGCCACTGATCCTTTGATGATAATGAGGCCACCGTGTTGACTCTATGTGTTGATGATCTAGAATGATGAGGAGGGGGAGGATACTATGGGCGCCATGCAGGTTGATGGTGTTGATGATGAGGAGGAGGATCGGGATTACAATCCTAATAATGATGCTTAGCGACCTAGGAAGTTCCTTTTTTCCTTGCCTTTTGATACGATTGTGTACACTGGGGAGAGTGCACTATTTAAGTGTGGAGTGGATGAAAGATTTCTGTTTGTTCTATTATTGCTATATATGTATGTTGTAGCATAGTTTCATTCCCATAGTAGTAGCTTCATGATTTATTAGGTCTTTGTCTGTAATAATTAGTATGCTTATGACTTGTGATGCCCTAGGATGTTGGATACTCTATTTGTCTTTAGTTGTTGAGATTGTTAATTTTAGTTTAAAAAAATTTAGTTTAAAATACTTTAGTTGGTTTTGTTGTTGTTCAAGGGTGAGTATGTTCATCAAGTTTTGTTTGAAAATTTTTAAAAATTAGCATATCTCACCTAATCTTTGGTTTTTCTTTTGGCCTCAATTTTCTTTTGAAGGGTAGTCCTTTGAACTGAGTAAATTTTTATTTTTGTAGGAGTCGTTGTAGTGATATATTAGTGACTAGTCCCTGTGATAGATGGTTGACGACCGTATTAAGGGAATTTTGTCACATTTTTGTATTTTATAGGATTGAATCATAGATCATCCGATTGTGTGCTTATGACATTCTACGTA
Source organism: Datura stramonium (assembly GCA_018107945.1). NCBI lineage: Eukaryota > Viridiplantae > Streptophyta > Magnoliopsida > Solanales > Solanaceae > Datura > Datura stramonium. The sequence continues at coordinate 65,379 of JACEIK010004441.1, forward strand.
GCTGTTATGCTAGAGTTAGTAAAGTTGTCAACTTGAGTGCATAAGCGAGGAATCCATGAGAGACACACATATCTCTTTAATTTGACTCATAATGATTCTTAATAATGAAAATTTTCATTCAATATGATGTGTGGATGTGTGGATGTGTAGTTGTAGGAAGTTGACTAGATTCTTGATTGCCATGAGAGGTGAGCTAAATTGTTTGGTTTGTATATATTGTAACATCTAGAAATTTCCTTAGTGTATGTAGGATATAAAATTGTTAGGGAGTTGGGATATGATCAAGGCATTTCTTTAAAAAAGCCTAGTTTTTTCCCATGTTTGTTTTACCTTCCTATACATTTTCCCTAGTTAACGCTATTTGAGCCATTAAGCCATATTCTTTCTTAGCCACGAAAGTAGCTTAATCCCTTTCTTTTTGAGACCTCAGACTTGTTGATCCAAAGTAGTCTTAGGCGCTTTGATACTTAAAAAGTAAAGGTCCACCAAAGTATAATGTTAAGGGAGAAAGAAAAATTGTTGTAAGAGAAGAAAAATAGGAAGAAGAGGTGCCCACAGAATTGTGTTGTTACTTGCTACTAGGACAATGAAAGATGGAGCTTTAATTGCAAAATCTTTATTGATACTATAAGCAAAAAAGACTAGCAGTCAAGTAGTGAAAAAAGGGCATGAAAAGAAAAGATAAAGGGTGAGCTAGTGAAGGGTGAATAAGCAAGGAAAAGTGGTGGACTTGAAAAGTGAAAGATTTCTTATAAGTACTTAGGGTGGTAGTCACTATTAAAGAAATATCATTGTTACCCGTCCCTTATCCGACATTACATCCAAGAAAATACCTTGTGAGTCGAACCTCTTGAAACAACCAAGTAGTCTAAACATACATGAAGGGAAAGCCAATGGTATGTGACATATGTGCATTACATCATTTCTGAGCGTGAGAGTGCCTTGCTTTCTATATTCCAAGTGTTTGCATTGATAATCTGAAAGAGGAACATCACTAAAAGTGAGGGGCGCAAGATGTCTTAGTCAATGTACTATGCGTTGTATGTTTTATACTTAATCATATTGGTCCTATGTTTTGAAAGATGAGTCAATTATGGAGGTTGTATAGTCATGATTATTAAACCTTTACATGTGCTTGGTAAGAATTATTGTATATTGATTTACCACTTGATTTATACTCTATGCTAGTTAGTTGAGTGTGATTGTTAGAGATACCAAGTGTGATGGTAAAAGATAAGTTTATGTGTGGAGTAAGGGATTGTCCGAGGACGAACAATGGTTTAAGTATGGGGTAGTCATATTGGGCATATTTCTGTGCCTATTTTCCTTGTTTTTACCTATCTTTGCCTCGTTTTGAGTTCATAATCCGTATGAAATGTATGAATGCATATGTTTGTGTGTTTCATATGATAACAAATGTTTTGAGGTGTTTTGAGTAGGAAACCAAGGAAAAAGGACCTAAAATGAACCAGAGTTGAAGAATTGAGACGTTGAGAAGAAGGTTCGGAGGCTATGATGAGCGCCCCGCACCAGGTCCTTAGCTCCTTGGCAAAATTCATCAAATTCTTATACTATGGCTGGCACCCCGCTCCAGCTACTTGACTTCAGAAGATGATCATTTCAACACATTGGCGAGATGGTGGGCGTGGAGCCCCAGAACTTCCTAGACATAGAGAAAATCACCAAAATTCTAGTGAGATGGAGGAGGCTTCGCGCAAGAACGGTCCAAAAAGTGCAAGAATTTAACTAACACTTTGGCAAGATAGTAAGAATGGTGCGCCAGATGTGTTGAAACTGTAGAAAAATTAGCTAAGTCCTTGGAGAGATGGTGAGGGCACCCTATCAGGTCCATCCCATAGCTAAAATTGCTGGAAATTGGACTAAGTCTGTGGTGAGATTGTGGGGACAGCGCACCAGACCTGTATCGGGCAAAGATTATTGATTTTAAAGCCAAGTGTTGGAGGACAGAAGAGTCATTTCAAGGTTCAACTATAAAGATATCCTCTAGGGAATTTGTTAGAGGGTTCTGGATAGATTTTTCTATCTTTCATTCATTTCAACATTATTTAGTTCATCTTGGGAGGCTTGTAAGTCGTTCGGAAAGAAGACCCAATTATACTCTAGGTTTCTTCTCTTCTCTACTCTTTACTTTGTATGATGCTGAATATGTATTCATTTTTCCACTTGTCTATAAGTGGCTAAACTTATATTCCAGGGTTTTAGCCATAGTGGATGGTTGAATGTTTGAAAGATTTATTTAATCTAGATTCGATTCTTCATTGCAGTTGTTTCTATTTATTTGTTTTAATTTATCATTTATGAGATTGATCACCTTATAAGTAATCTGTTGGCTTTCAATTGAACTTGGGAAAGAGAATCGAAAGGGTTAAAGGTAAATACAAAATAAAAATTCAGAGACCTTCAAACCCATTGGTGAGAGGATAGAAGTTGTTGTTGATGATAGGGATATGCCCTTCAACTTCGTTTAGTTGAAATACAAGTAGGCATAATTTCCGTTTCATGTTTCTCCTACAACCATAGGGATATAGGTGTTAGGATTCATGAAATAGTTCTTAGATGCTAGGGATAGTGGCAAGAAATAGGATAGTAACTTGCTACTAGCAATCATAGGAAGAATCATTCTACTATAATCACGTCTTGAAAACTCAACCTGAAACCAAACATGTGCCATTTCCCTAGATTTTCTTCATCATCAAAGTAATACCAAGCTTGCAAGAATTTTAGTTATTTTTATATTTCAAGTTTTAGTAGCTTAATTTCCTAAACCATTCCCCATTTTAACTGTATTGTTAGAATAGCGAAAATAAAGTAATAACCTTATAACGATTGAACTGACAAGTCTCTATGGTTACGATAATTGGGGCTTCCAATCCTATATTAATTAACGACTACATGTGCTTGGGTGTGCTTGGGAAACATTACCCTGACTCTTTAGTCAGTTCTTATTGTATGTGAGTATCTGGAGGTGTTCCCAGATGATATACCAAGAGTCCCTTCTGAGCAAGAGATTGACTTTGGTATCGATTTTCTCCCTGATTCACAGCCCATGTCTATTCCTCCTTATAAAATGACTTCAGTCGAGCTAAAGGAGTTGAAGGATATCCTAGATAAGGGTTTCATCTAGCCTAGTATGTCCCCATGGGGTGCTCAAGTTCTCTTTTTTTGGAATAAGGATGGTCCCTTAGGATGTGCATTGATTATCGACGGTTGAACAAGGTCACAATCAAGAATAAGTATCCCCTCCCCAAGATTAATGACATGTTTGACCAGCTTTAGGATACTAAGTGCTTTTCAAAGATAGAACTCAGATCCGGCTATCACCAGCTCAGAGTTAGGGAGAGTGACATTTCAAAGGCAGCCTTTAAAACTCGGTATGGTCACTATGAGTTCGTAGTTATGTCTCTTGAACTAACGAATTCTCCTACAACTTTTATGCACTTGATGAATAGGATGTTCAAGAAGTATTTGGATATGTTTGTGATTTTTTTAATTGATGATATTTTCATATACTCTCAAAGCGAGGAGGAGCATGCTGCTCATTTGAGGATTGTGTTGCAGACTTTCAAGGATCGCCAGCTGTTTGCTAAATTTAGCAAGTGTTAGTTTTGGCTGATCTTAGTAGCATTATTTGGGTCATGTGGTGTGTAGTGAGGGGTTATAGATGGACTGTCAAAAGATAGAAGCAGTGAAAATTGTCCTAGACCTATCAATCCTATAGATATAAGGAGCTTTTAGGGTTTAATTAGCTACTACCAGAGGTTCGTAGAAGGATTTTCAGCCATTGCAGCACCATTTACTAGGTTGACCCAGAAAAAGGTCAAATTTCAGTGGTCGGATGCTTGTGAGAAGAGTTTTCAAGAGTTAAAGACTCGACTCACTTCATCCCCCGTATTGACCCTACCAGAGGGCACGTATCGCTTCATTATGTATTGTGATGCTTCTAAGGTTGGTCTTGGTTGTGTGTTGATGTAGCATGGTAAGGTTATTGCATATGCCTTTATATAGCTTAATACTTATGAGAAAAATTATCCGACGCATGACCTACAGTTGGCAACTATGGTGTTTGCTTTGAAGATTTGGAGGCACTATTTGTATCGGGTGCATGTTGATGTGTTCACTGACAATAAAACCCTTCAGTACGTGTTTACTCAGAAGGACCTGATTTTGCGGCAAAGGAGATGGCTAGAGCTTCTCAAGGATTATAACATGAGTGTCATTTACCACTCAAGAAAGGTCAATATAGTGGCGGATGCTCTTAGCAAGCTGTCCATGGAGAGTGTGCCCCATGTCGAGGATGGGAGAAAGGAGTTGGTGAATGATGTTCACAGGCTTGCTCGTTTAGAAGTTCACCTTACAAATTCATCGGATGGAGGTGTTATTGTTCAGAATGGGTCAGAATCTTCACTAGTGATGGAGGTTAAAGCAAGGAAAGATGAGGATCCTATCTTTGTGAAGTTGAAGGAAGTTGTATAGAATCAGAGAGTAGAGGTTTTCTCCCAAGGGGGAGATGGTGTACTCCAATATCAGGGCCGATTATATGTTCTGGTTGTAGATGACTTGAGAGAGCAGATATTGATCGAGGCTCATGGCTCTCGATACTTTATACATCTAGGTGCCACCAAGATGTACCATGACATACGTGATGTCTATTGGTGGAATGGTATGAAGAAGGATATACTAGAATTTGTGGCTAAGTGTCTGAATTTCCAACGGATGAAGGTTGAGCATCAGAGACCTAAAGGTATGCTTCAGGACAATAGCATTCCGACATGGAAGTAGGAAGATATCAATATGGACTTCATTGTAAGGTTTCCTCGTATACGCCGATAGTATGACTATACATGGGTGATTGTAGATAGGTTGACCAAAGTAGCGCATTTCTTACCGGTCAAAACTACAGATTCAGCTAAGGATTATGTTAGAATCTACATTCGAGAGATAGTTTGGTTGGATGGAGTCCCTTTGTCCATCATCTCAGATAGGAGTACTCAGTTCACCTCTCAATTTTAGAGATTTTGTCATAAGGGACTTGGTACATAGGTGAAGCTTAGCACAGTTTTTCTCCCACAGACAGATGGATAGGCCAAGTGGACCATTCAGAATTTTGAGGTCATGTTGAGAGCATGTTTGATTGATTTTAAGGGCAGTTGGGATGATCACATGCCTCTCATTGAGTTTGCTTACAATAAGAATTATCACTCCAGCATTCAGATGGCTCCATTTGAGGCTCTTTACTGGCGGAGGTGTAGGTCACCTTTGGATGATTTGAGGTAGGTAAGGCTACATTGATAGGGCTAGATTCAATTCATGAGGAGATGGAGAAAGTTAAGCTGATTAGAGAAAGGCTAAAAATAGCTCAAAGTCGTCAGGAATCATATGTAGATGTTAAGAGGAGAGAGCTTGAGTTTGAGGTCGATGATTGGGTATTTTTGTAGGTGTCTCCCATGAAGGGAGTTATGAGATTCAGTAAGAAGGGGAATCTTAGTCCCTGATATATTAGTCCTTATAGGAATCTGAGGCGATTTAGCAAGGTAGCATATGAGTTGGAGCTACCAACAGAGTTAGCTTTGGTGCATTCAGTTTTTCATGTATCTCTATTGAAGAAGTGTGTTGGCGACCTAGCCTTACTTATTCCGGTAGAGAGCTGGGTGTAAAGGATAGCCTTACTTATGAGGAGGTTTCGATTGAGATCCTTAATCGTCAGGTCCAAAAGTTGAGGAATAAGAGAGTATCTTCAATGAAAGTTTTAAGGATAAATTAGTGCGTCGAGGTAGCTACGTGGGAAGCTGAAGCAGATATAATGGCTAGATACCCGCATCTTTTCCCTTCCGGCTCAATTCCAGCATGAGGTACCAATTTCCTCCTTAGTACTCTAATCGGTTTCATATCAAATTTATGTCTCTTAGTTTCTTTCATGTCATTACATGCATGTTTCATAAATTTAGTTGAGTCATGTATTTCAGTCTAGAGTCAGTCACTCTGTCAGTTTTCATCTATGGTTGTTCAGTTTTGAGATTGCAGTTCCTTACCTAGCCCTCCAGTATGCTTAAGTCAATATTCAAGGACGAATATTCCCAAGGGGGAGATATTGTAACACCTCGAGTCTCGAAATGGCTCCTTGAAGGAAAAAAGAACTGAAATTTCAAATTTGGTGTAGGTGTGATGGTGGGACTGACGGCCCATTAGGAGGGCGACGGACCGTCGCCTGTGGCATCGTGGCTTAACGACCCGTCATCCTAGCGATGGATTATCGTATATTTTTTCATGTGTGGATCTTAGTGTTTCAGGTGTGACAGTGAATTTGACAGACCGTCGAGGGGGTGACGGCCCGTCACTTGTACCGTGAATATGGTGAATTTTTAAACCCTCCCGATTAAGAGTAACGGCAGAGGTGATGGACCATTTGGTGAGTGATGGCCTGTGTTCGGCTGTCTGGATGACTACACGCAAGTGCACGTGGTCGAACAAGTAGTAAGTGGCTCAAGTAAGCCAAGTATCGATCCCACAGGGACTGGA
>JACEIK010004441.1:110864-130709 GCA_018107945.1 Datura stramonium
TTGATAACCTTCTAAGCCCTCAACTTGCATGCATGAATTTGAATGAGCCTAGAATGAACTTGCCCCTCATAAAACACCCTATTTCGAGCTTAAAACGACATAGTTTAGGACCTTAGGGCTTAGGAATTACAAAAATACCCTTAATAAAATCCTGGAAAAACTGAACTGCCGGTGACAACAAACACTAGTACAATCCGTTGTTGGCTCCTACAATCCATTATTAACACTCGTTGCTACTCCCTAAATCCAGGTCTTTGATCCCTCACCACAACCGGATAGAGCGGGTCGTTTCTAGCTTAAACGACTTGTTGCTGCCAGTCGTCGGCACCACAGCCTTAACCTGGGGATCCGTTTAAATGGCTGCTGACCACGGCCCATTATCACCTGCAATTGGTCGTGCTATGACTCATTACTTCCTCCTTGAACAAGGACCAGTCTCACAACGACACCATCCAATGACTCGTTACATCGAACAATGGGTCGTTCCTAGACCCGTTACTTCCAACTCCTAACATGCAGTGCCTCACCACGGACACATCTATCTAGTCGTTAGTGGCACCCACGAGTCGTACCACGACCCGTTCTGAAAAGATTTTCCAGATATCTGGCAATTTTTATTTTTAAATCTCGGGTCTAGTCCTAGGCACTTCCGGGGTATTACAATATTTCCCCTTGGGAACATTCTTCCTCGAATGTGGAAAAACATACAACAAACAGAGAAATGCAATAATCATACTCAATTACTAATCATACAAGCTGAAAACTGACAGAATGACTAACTCCGATTTAAACTACATGATTAAACTGAATTCATGAATCTTACACACATCCATTTACATGAAAGAAACAGTGATACCTGAACTGAACACGAAATTGAATAGTGTTTCTAGGAAAAACTGATATCTCAAAAATTTGGGCTGGCCGGTAAGGAATAAATATGGGTATCTATCATCATATACGCCGTCTTCCCATGTAGCTCCTCCAACATGTTGATTCCTCCATAACTTTAACTACAGGCTACTTCCTTGTTTCTTAGCCTTCGAACCTGCGATCCATTATTTTCACTGAAACCTCCTCTTAATTAAGGTTGTAACTGCTGACCTTGTTCAGCAAGGATAACTAATGTTGGATCACTAAAACACTTCTTTAAGAGAATACATGAAAAATAGGATGCATAGAAAGCTAATTCTGAGTAAACTCAATTAAGTTATGCCACCTTGCCAACCGTCTCACAATGCGGTAGGGGCCAATATGACGAGGGTTGAGTTTTCCTTTCTTTCAAAAACCTCATCACTCCTTCATAGGAGACACCGCTATAAACACCGAATCGTCAACTTCAAACTGAAGTTCACTCCTTCTCACATCGACATAAGACTTTTGGCGACTTTATTATTTTCAACATATCACGTATGAGCTAAACCTTCTCCATGGCCTCGTGGGTAGTCTCGTCTATCATCGTGCTTCACCCAGACTTCAAACCAACCAATAAGCGAGTCTCCACTCGTAAAGAGCATTAAACGGAACCATCGAATCTTTGGAATAGTAGGTTTTATTGTATGCAAACTCAATAAGAGGAAAATGGTCATCCTAACTACCTTTGAAGTAAATCGCGCATGCTCTCAACATGTCCTCGAGGCGAGATTGTCGTCTGTGACCAGCCGTTTGCGGGTGAAATGTTGTACTGAGCTTAACCTAAGTACCAAGTCCTTTTTGAAATGACCTCAAAAATTGAGAGGTAAACTGAGTACCTCTGTCCGATATGATGGACAAAGGAACTACATGCAATGAACTATCTCTTGGAAGTATAGTTTGGCATAATCTTCGTTGAATCGATGGTTTATTTGGTAGAAAATGAGTAACTTTGGTCAACTGTCTACAAAAACCCAAATAGAGTCATGTTGCCGGCGAGTGCAAGGCAACCCTGTGATGAAGTCCATATTGATTTCTTCCACTTCCACGTGGAATCTTGATGTACTAAGTATGCACTCCCGGTCTGCGGTGCTCAACCTTCACTTGTTGACCATTTGGACACTTAGCTACAAATTTTGTGATGTCTTTCTTCATGCCTTTCTACCAATAGACTTCTTGTATGTCTTGGTACATCTTGGTGGAACTTGGATGTATCGAATACACGGAATCGTGAGCCTTGTGCAACATCCAATTTCTCAAATCATCAGCAATGCGAAACACTCAAGTGACCTAATAGAAGCACGCCATCTCCCCTTTGGAAGACCTCTACCTTCGATTCTTAACGGCTTCCTTTAACTTTGCAAAATAGGGTCCTCGTCTTGCCTAGCTTTACATCAATCTGGATGATTCTGATCCATTTTGAACTATAACACTTCCATCGGTCGAGTAAACAAAATGAACTCCTAACCGTGCAAGTCGATGCACACCTCTCTAGCTCCTTCTTTCCCTCATCTACTTGGGACACACTTTCCATGGAGAGTCTACTAAGTGCGTAAGCTGCTACATTGGCCTTTCTCTGGATGATAAGTTACTCATATCATAATCCTTGAGTAGCTCCAACCACCTCCTTTGGAATAGATTTATATCATGCAGGTAAACACATATTGTAGGCTCTCGTGATCGTAAACACATCTACATGGACCCAATATAAATAGTGTCTCCATATCTTCAAGGCGAATACCAACGCCGCTAATTCTAGATCATGGGTCAGGTAATTCTTCAACTAGACCTTTAGATGTCTGGAAGCATATGCCATCGGTTACCGTACTACATCAATACTCAACCAGGTCAATTCGGGAGGCATAGAAATACACCAAAACCTATCGGTTTAACACCAGTGCTGGTGAGTCGAGTCTTTACAACTCCCTGAAGATCCTCTCCTACATCTGACCATTGGAATTTCACTTTCTTTTGGGTCAATTTGGTCAATGGAACTGCAATAGCTGAAAATCCCTCAACAAATGTTCGATAGTAGCGTGGCGAAGCCCAAAAGCTTTAGATATCTCGGATTCACCGGTCTAGTCCGAAAATTCTTCACCGCTTCTATTTTCGGAGAGTCCACTTTATACCCTCACTTTATACCACAGGACCTAAAGATGCCACTGAGTTCAGCAAAACTCACTTTTGAATTTAGCATATAGTTGAAGTTCCCTGAGAGTACGCAGCACCACCTCAAACGAGCAGCATGCTCTTCCTTGCTCTGAGAGTGTATCAGGATTTTATCAATAAACATGATCACGAACATATCCAGATATGTCTTGAACACAATTCATCAAATCCATAAAAGATGTAGGAGAATTTGTTAGTCAAAATACATAACTACAAATTCATAATGACCATACCGCATGAAGGCTGTCTTGAGGATGTACTCTCTCGAAACCACAAATAAACGATATCCGGACTGAAGTCTATCTTTGAAAATCCCTTGGCACCTTGAATTAGTCAAAGAATCATCAATTCTGGCTAAGGATACACATTCTTGATGGTAACCTTGTTTAATTGTCAATAATCAATACACATATGAAGAGAGCCATCTTTCTTTCGGACAAAGAAGGCTGGTGCACCCCATAAGTTTGCTCGATCTAATTAAACCCCTATCTAAAAAGGTCCTTCTGGCTCTCCTTCAACTCATTTAAGTGCTGGAGCCATTACGCCAGAGAGGAATAGATACATTTCATAGTGAAGAAGGTCAATACAAAAATTAATCTCCTTGCTTTAGGAGGTATTCTGGTAGATCATTTGGAGAGACTTTTTGGAACTCACATACTAACAGGACTGACTGGATAGTCGGGGTCTCAGTATTATCATCCTTAACCTAACTAAATAGATGCATTACAGCATGGAGATCATCTTTCTGTCCTTAAGATAGGAAATGAAATGACCTACGAACACAACTTAACTACCCTTCCACACTGACGGAAAACTGGCAGAAGTGAGGGGGATTATTAGTGGTTAAGCGGCCCGAATCGCCAGTCAAGTTTCGCAAACGTCTGATGTAACGCGGGATCCACTCAATGGCCTGAAGCCAATGTTGAGTGGTAGACATTCCATTGGCGACTTGCGGAATCGACCGATTGAATGCCATCCCCATCGTCCCCAATTTTGGACTTACAAATCAGAGGCACCCATTAACACACACTCACACACAACCTGATAAAATAAGCTCTTTTCCGTTTAAACATAATCTCATGATGTTTAACCCTTAAAATGGCGTCACCGAGTCTATCATTGGGCCAAACATTGCATTTTATACAGTGGGTTGCACCTCGGACTTCACCGTTTTAAATTTCACACATAAACACACATTCCCCATTCCATTCAACAACCATAGAATATTCATGAGTCAATAATGAAACAAAGTATTACTACTAAAGACTTAAGCACCAATGAGAAAATTAAGACAAGGAAAATTTTTACCAAATTGTAGGATTGCTTGCACACTTGAACTTCAAAAAGCTTAGCCAAATCTTACAATTGAACTTCGAGATATATGTAGTAGAGGAAGGAAATGTGAGTTAAGTAAGTATGTTAGTGAAATATGGATATGGTTTTATAGGTGAAAGATGGAAGTTTGATAGGTTGAGGGGAAGGTGGAGAATTTAATGTGGGCTTGTTGGTGGGAAGTGGGAAGGTGGAAAGGTGGGAAAGTGAAAAGTTTGAAAATAGAGAAATATGGAGAAATGGGAATGTTGGGGAATGGAGAGACAAAAATGAAATGGAACAATGGTTGAAAAAAGGGAATTAGGGGAATATTTGCATAATAGGGGCGAGTGGTCAAGTTTTTGGGATTTTATGGGCCAAGTTTTTAAATTCCATTTTGAAATAAACTCATACCTCGATCGTTTTGCCGAATCACACTGGCGTTTTTCTGCTTTAATTTTCCTTTTCCATGTATTTTTTGCCTAGTTATCTATTTTCGGCCTGCGATCAGCGCGGCTCACGAATGGAATCGGCGATCGTCGGTTACTCGCTACTTATGTGCAGAGATTGAGTCCTCTATTTTCTATTGGCAATCCACGGTACGGTTCCAATTTTGCGGTTCACCGATAGGTCCATCGGTTCTTCGATCAAAACCCTATCCTGTTGTTTTGTACTTCGCCTTCATCGGCGGTTTGCGCTGGATCGGTGGCTTATCGGTTTCACGCCGTTCCTTTTCTTTATGGTTTTGTTTCTCCCTTTGTTCCTCATTTCACAGCTCCTACAGAAACAAAAACAACAAAGACATTAAATAATTCCTCTAAACACTTGGGTTGCCTCCCAAGAAGCACCTTGGTGCGTCGTGGAACGATGTATGCCTTTTCAACAACTCTTTTAGATGAGTCATCCTTCAGAGCTCCATCTCTTTCAGCTACAATACCTTTATCCTCCTCTTCATTTGCAACACTCAACCACCTTCCATTTTGGGGGCTTTTAAGCTGATGGACACACCTTGAAGGTGATACACTTCCAACTCAATTTTATCTCTCTCCAAGCTCCACGTCCACCCGGCTCTCCCCATAACAATGAGTCTTCCCAAAATAATGGGAACCTCTACTTCCATTTCACAATCCAAAATAACAAAATACAATCAGTAGAATAAACTTTCCCTCTCACAACATTTCTAACACACCCACTGGTCTTTTATTGTTCTATCGGCCATTAGGAGCCTCATTGACATCGTCTTTGTGCTCTAAGTCCCAATTTCCTAAAAATGAGTAGAGGCATCAAATTTATGTTGGCACCACAATCAGATAGAGCTTTTTAAAATATACATATCCCATTGTACATGGGATTGTGAAACCTCACAGGTCCTCCCGTTTGGGGGCAAGATTACTCATCATCAAGACTCTGATAAGTGCGTTTTCTCTCCATTACCTACATCAACCACATTTTTATTCAAGTTCTTTCATAAACTTTTAACCGTTCATTTGAGTAGAGCATCCGCTAACAGTATATTGATGGAAGACTTGCTAAACATGTCAACAAACTTTTGAGCTGGTCGTCCTTAACTTTCATGGCGGTAGTTGTGGGTAGAAAGGTGAGATTCTTGATTCAATATTGTCATCGATTGAGGCCTTCATGCCCGTCTCATTATTATTAGTATGTGATAGGATTTCATCATCCTTTCCCTATCCTTCCTCATAGATAATTTCCTCAGTCCTTGGGGTGATTAGCATTTTGTCAACTTCATCTTCTTTAGTTAACTTTGGGTTATCAACCTCACTAGGCTTCAATAGGGCATCTCGATCCTTGCCACTCCTAGTGACAATAGCCATGCATTGGCCATGTTTCTTTGGATTGAGCATTGTGTCACTAAGGTAGTGTTCCTTCATCCAGGGTACATTTGAGTTGACAAGTGATTCATTTTGGACCCTCAAATACTTGATGGAGGTGGAATGCGAACTCACTATTTGGTCGAGTTAGACACCTCCTCTTAATTCTTTCACCCCTCTCTCGGTCAACTCAACCTTCTTCAGAACTTTTGATAGCATTTCTTCAATTTTTGAGTTACCCACATCACTCACGCCCGAATGATTGTGGGGATTCCTAACCTTTGGAGGGAAACATGGGTTTTGAATTCTGGTGGCGCGATCATCCTCTTGGTTTGTCTCTCTATTACCCCACCTTTCATTCCTTTGGGGCCATCCTTGTGGCTCAAGATTTCTCCCCCTTGGTTGTCATCCTTAGGACCCATGGGCCATGGTTTGTTCGTTGGAATCAGGTCAAGGACCTCCCATTTGGTTGCCCATGTATTGGTATTCTTCTTCATATCTAGGCGGTGACGACTTATTTAAGGGACCATTTGCATTCCCACAACATTTACCACCTTGGGCCCTACTCCTATCACGTGCTTTGTCATCAATTCAGATTATTTCATCATCTTGGAAATATTCTCATCCCACTCTTCATCCCCTTTTCGCAACTCCGCATAATGCACTAGAGCTGATTTCATGAGTGGACACATTAATTTCTCTCGTGTGCCAAGCCCTATTGGTCTTTGTCATTTGTCTAGGGCTTTGGCCAACCCATATGTTGATCCATAATAGAACCACCTTCAGGTTTTCGCCACGGACTTGTTGATTGAATCAAATTGCCCTGTAGAAGCTTTGGAGAAGCACTCCATATGGCAATCCTTGATTTGGGTAAAGAGCAACCTTCTTTTTTAAACCTTAACCATGCCTCGTGCAAAGGCTCTCTTTGTTTCTTGAAATTTCTAATATCATCCCTCAGTTGAAGCATCTTTGATGGAGGGAAAAAGTAGTCTAAAAAGGCCTCGGTTAATTCTTGTGGTGAAGTAATACATCCCGGAAGGAGTTCCTCTAGCCACATTGTTTGCTCCTACGTCAATGAAAAAGGAAAGAGTCTACGACACGATTGACTCTTGACTAATATCTGTTATATTGAAGGGCTGGCATATTTCAAGAAGGTTTCTCAAATGTCGGTTCGCACTTTGCTTTGTTTTCCGCCAAAAGCGCCCCTTCATTTTCAACAAATTGCAGCATGGTGCTTGTTACATTAAATACTACATTCCTTACCGTTGGTGTTAGGTGAATGACTCCCACAAATTTTGGCATCACCGAATTATCTTCCTCGTTCTATATGTTACCTTCCATAGAGTTATCCCCTGCTTGGAAGTAATGACTCATGTGGTTATGAGATCTAACAACACAACAAGAGCTTACATCAAGTAGCTACGTGCAAAACTCTTTAACAAACAACACAAGAATATCAAGCGCTAGTCACCGGCAACGATGCCATTTTGTTAACGTACAAAATACTCCTCTTTTATAAAAAGAGTGTAAAAACGATCGTTGCTCAAAATAAATATTTCAACGGGTGTCAAGGTCGAATCCCATAGAGGAGTGAGTCAATAATTTAAGATTTATAAACTAACTCAAACTAGATCGCATTGTTGTTCATCATTTGAAAGGTAAAAGTGGGGAAGATTAAAGAAAATGCTACCTTATTCTACTTTCGAACTAAATTGGGGGAAATTCCAATTATTGCATTCTCAAGTGAATTAGCTAGGGGTGTGCTTTGCATGGTTTAGAAACTAGCATGGGCTACTTCATTTCCTTAAATTCAAATTCAACTTAGATAGTTGTGGATAAATCACATTCTCTTGTTTTCAGCAAAGAATGTTTATGCCTTAGGTTTTTTCTCAAACCCCAAAGCCAATTCAAGTTATCAACCATAAGCTTGAGGAAGGACTACCTATTTCTAGTATTGATCTTTAATAGAGTGAAGATGTGGGTATTGACCTCTACAGCTCCTTTACAACACTCAGAAATCCCCACCATTATCTTCTCACCCTTCCTCTTTCAAGTAAAGCAACAAAAGTAAGCAAAATTCATATTTTGCACCCATGAATTTTAAGAAATTAAAACTTTGGCGAAAATAATAGATCTAAGTTACAATGAGAATTTAAAGTCAAATCATCCAATACCTATTCGTACATTCAAACTACCATGCATACACCCCTAGCGGGCATTTTTTAGATCTACATATTTAGAGAGAGAGAAAGATACCCAAATAGCTTTTCTCAACATTCACATTATGGGTTCATCCAATTGCTTCACAAGGTCTGCAACAATGGTGGAATTCCCCACAAGGGAATTCCTAAAAAGAACTCTCTATTCTATGTGGAGAAGAATATGCATTCTCTATTGTACTTTCTAGGAAAAGATGATGAATGCCTTCAATGGTGTACAATGGAGGCTACATATTTATATATCTATATATTGTGTGCCATGTACAACTTTCCCCAAAATGTCCTTGGAAGATTCTAGATTCTTTTGAGACTTTTTTGGACCCTTTTAACCTTCATTCGACGGCCTCACCTGTGAAAGCAGGGTTTTGCTGATGCGATTAGTGGAGCGCCAAATAGTAGCCGGTTGAAAATAATGCTCTAGTAGGGAACCGGCAGTTCCATGAGCTTTTAGACAGTGCCATTCCGTGAACCACCGGTTGAATAGTCAGTCTGGGCAGTGGCCGGCGTTTTTGCGCGTTTCACCCTTCAAGATCAGCGTTTAGCCGATTCAAAGCACGTCCTTGCACCTCTTTTTGAGCTCAAATATTCGCTTATATTTGGCTCATTTCCTTCATATGCTAAATCATCAAATTTCTTCTCAAATTCCATGTGTTTTTCTCGATTTCATGCTTTACGTACTCACATGAAATTGCCTACAATTAATTCAAGAAGAAAGGGCATAAAATCCACATAAATGACTCAAAAAACTAGGCAAAAACTCATGATTAGGAGCCTAATGAGTTGGTAAAGTCCTAATTTATTTTGAGTGTATCAACACTACATTAGTGGTGATAGATATGAAGGGAAAGCCTATGGTCAATTAGATGCACTTGAATTTCTTTATGAGAGTGAGCGCATTTGTCTTATCTTATAATTATTGTTTTATGAAATGTAAAAAGAAAATTGTGTGTGGGATTCTCTGTTCTTGTAGAGGGGAATCATTTCCTTGGAGTACATGCTTTAAATTGTTCTCACAGAGAGGTATAATTAAGGAAAGTGGGTAGCGAATTTTGAGGCAAGCTTTGAATGTAGTTATCGGGGTTGAATCCTGAGAGGGTGAGTCGATAATTCAAGTTATAAACTAATTCAAGCTAGAATGCATAATTGTTAAACATTGGAAGAAGTAAAATTGGGGGAAATTAAAGGGAAATAACCATCTAATTCTAAACTAAGACAAATTGGGGAAATTTGAATTGAGTAATCACAAGTGATATGGATAGGGCGATTCTATAGATGAGATCTCAACTAAATCAGGAATTTCTTCAATGCCTTAGACCCATAATTAGCATAGATAGCAGTGGATAATTCATGTTCTCTTATTTTTCAACCTCTAGAATGTTTATGCCTTGGTTCTTTCAAACGCCAAAGCCAATTCGAGTAATCAACCACACAACGAGGAAGGACTAGTTATTTCTAGCCTTGACCTTTAATGGAGTGAAAATGTGGTTTTAACTATACTTTCTAGCTTAATCCCCACACAGAAGCACTCCAATTCCTCACTAATATCTTCTCACCAAATTCTCACTTTTCTCTCTCAAGCAAAAGCAAGAAAAGTAAATCACAATTCATGTCAAACCGTTTTGGCAATTATAACTTGGGAGAGATAATAGATCTACAATTTCAATAAGAATCCAAGAGCAATTTACAAAAACCCAATCAAAATAACAAACCCACCATGAATATACCTCTAGCTAGTAAATTAATCAAGCATATTTAAAGATAGAGAAGATACCAAGGATTCCCATCACATTCATCACATTAGCTTCACAAATTTTCTTCACAATCTCTTACAACAGTGGTGGAACTCCCCCAAAATGGGTTAAATAAACAAAAGAAGAAAAGTACTACCTAACTCTACAAATCTATGGAGAAAAGATTCTATTAAAAATTCTATGAAGAAGATGAAGTCTAGATGATTGAATGAATGGTGTGTAATGAAAGCTATGTAAATATATGTACTTTGTTGTGTACAATTTTCCCCAAATTCCCTTGAAGATTCTATATGCTATGGAGACCTTTTTGGACCCTTTTACCCTTCATTAGACAGCCTTTGCGGTGAGGAACCGGCGTTTTTCGGTGGCAATCCGCGGAGCACCAAACTTTAGCCGGTTGAAAACAGTGTTCTGGCAGAGTGGAACTGGTGGTTCAATGGGCATTTAGCGGTGCATTCCGTGAAGGATGGTTGTTTAACTGTTCGGGAAGTATCTTTTACATTTGCCCAGTATTTCGCCCTTCCAAATCCCGCGTTTAGCCAATTCAAAGCATGTCTTTTCACCTCTTCTTGATCAAATCTTCCATTATTTATGGCCCTATCCTTCATATGCTAACTCATCAAATTTCATCTCAAACTCTATGTGTTTTGCTCGATTTCATGCTTTCTCTACTCACGTGAAGACCCTACTAGAATTCAAGAGAAAGGGCATAAAATCCACATAACTGACTCGAAAACTAGGCAAAAACTCATGCTTAGGAGCCAATAGAGTTGCTAAATTTCCAACTCATCAAACCCCCCCGAGCAGATGTATTTCTTGTCCTCACGTAATGCAATTCTTCTGAGTTGAGAAAATGAACAACTATACTATATATATGAGTTTCACATTAAGAGCACAGTCAAGACATTCTTGCACAAGGGAACATTGCTAAAGCTTAGAGCACTATGGTAGTTGTACAAGAAATCATCAAGCCTCCAGATAACCCAAACATTATACACCAATTCAGGAAAGAAAGACTCCAAACCATGTTGTACAAGCTTCACTAGGTAACCAAAATCACTAAACATATCTTGCATGCATTCGTTTCATTCAAACAAGAGGCATAGTTCCTCAAAACAAGTTTGAAGAGCATCCCAAGTATTTGAAAATTCATATTCAAAAAATTTCATAAAGTTCGACTACCCGCTTTCCTTTTCATACCTCTCTGTGAAAATTATTTTAAGCATGTACTCTAAGGAAATGATGCCTCTCATAAGAAGAGAATCACACATTTTCTTTTAGCATTTCACAAAAAGCAAGATAAGACAAATGCACTCACTCTCACAAAGAAATTCAAGTGCATCAAATTGACCCATGGGCTTGCATTTCATGTATATCGCCATTAATGTAGTGTTGCTACACTCAAAATCAATTAGGACTTGCGGGTCATGATGAAGGCTAGGGGTAAGGATAGGATAAGCTTGTTTAGCTTTTTGGTGACTAAGCCTCCTAATGCCTTTACAAACACTTGTATCATCCCATCATCTTATTGAGATCCTCCACCTTATTTTCCTTATTTATAATCTTCATCATTTTTGTATCACAAGCCACCCCCTTATAACACCGGTGAATTTCATGTTTAGCCTTATATATACAAGAGATCCTTTTAACTATTCTTTCTCTTTTAATGATCAGGAGGTCTTTAAACCCATCGGTTCATTCATTTCATCACGATTTCGGTGCTACCTGATTCTTCTCATTTTCCCCCTTCTCTTGCAAACACCCCAAACTTGGGCTTTTTGCCTCAACTCACATTCATTTCCTTAACACTCACCATTTCATGGGCTTCAAGGCCCATTTTTTTATTATTTCATCACTAGCAATTAGGGAGGATGGGTGCCAAGAGAAGTTAAAAATGGTCATTGGGCTTGTAATGGTTTCCAAAGAAAAGGTCCAAGGCTCCAAATATTGGCTATCAAAGATTAATGCTCAAGGAGGTCATTTTAGGTGAAGTGACTAACAAAAAAGGGCCTAAGATCATATTTTGAGTGCAGCCACATCTATCATTTCGCCTTGAATAACACTTAGGGAAAGTTCTAGAAAATGATGCATACACAAGGAATTAGGCAAAATCTCACCACACAAGGAATCACAATCCAAGAAGTTCACACACTTCCTTCATCACATTAATAGAATGAATTTTGACAAGCTAGTTACAAATCAAAAAGCCACACAAGGAATGTATAATTCATGATAAGAGAGTGCTCATTTTCATATTTAGATTCCTCTTTTCTTTCAAAACTAATGTACAAAGCAAAGCAAGAAATGTTGGTGATACCTCATCAAATAAGTTCACAAAAGACTCGACAAGACTCTAAACTTGACATTTTCCCTTAAGAAACTCACCTCTTAATCAATCATCGGTAAGTTCCAATCCGGTTCGACAACAAAAATAAAAGACAAAGAAATTGTTCCTTGGAAAAGAACCATATTATAAACAAAACCCTTGGAGTTTATTCAAAGACTACTATCTAAAAGGTGATGCACTAACAAGTAATGACAATTTACCCTTAAGAATGACGTCCACACCCAATCTATCATAGGGCCATATCGTGCATCACTTAACAAGTGGGCTACTCGGACTTCACCCTAACAAAATTAAGCATTGTCCTCAATGCACATGGTGAAACAAAGAAATAGAGGAATAGGTGAAAGAACTCCACGGGCCTTCTGCTCATATACGGCGTTCCACTGGCATTTCACACCTTTGAATCGGGGTTTCATCTTGTCCAACACTATGTGCCTTTGCTTAACAAATTTTCTTCGAGATTTTGTTTTGACATCTACGCTTCACGCCTTTGAACATGCGCTTCGCCGTTTAGTTTAGCGTCGGTTGCTCAGTTTGAATTTGGCTTGTCTCACCACCATCACATTCTGTACCTATTGCACATTTGCACAAACAAAGAAAGCACAAACATCAAGTAAAATAAAGCAAAAGTAAAAAGTAAAAACAAAAAATAAAAGCACTTGGGTTTCCTTCCAAGAAGTGCATTATTTCATGTCGTGGCTCGATGATATCAACTTCACCACTTTTATCTTCACTTAGAGAATTTGGATTACACCCCTAGCTTCTTATCCATTCTTCTACTTCACTTGAGGGGTGGTGGTGTAAGCATCAAGAGACTAAGCAGTGGATGTTGCATGTTGTGTTTCTTGGCCCTTAAAGGAGGAAGGTGCTTTGGCCTTGTTGGCATTGCATACTCTAAGATGAAGCCACCTTGATCTTCCTCCTCATCTTCCTCCATTGACTTGGTCCCCTCAGTCTCCATTTTTTCAACCAAGTTTAATGTTGAAAAATGATAAGAGGGAGGTCTAAGTCGCTCCCCTTTAAAGCATGCGTCTTTCTTGACCTCCTCCTTTTAAAGTTCACTAGAGTCCTTGAGTGTGATTTGTAGGATGTCATTTGGAGACTCTAGTGTACTTCTTCAACCTTTTTATCTTGCATTTTTACAATGTTGGTTGATTGGCCCACCTCTATGACTTCTTCAACACTCACCTTCACTCCTTCTTTATCATCATTTTGAGCATTCCCCCAAGAGTCAAGTTGAGCTATGCCCCATTGTTCACTTCTTATTGTTAGGCTCCTCAATATCTCCTCCGCTTTTTCATTTAGACTTTCATAGCTTTCTTCATGAGGAGTTTATGATTCCATGGGCATGGAGGGGTTTTCATTCTTTTCCACATTAGACTCTCGCTCCAAAAAGGCTTGGAGCATGGCTTTCATGCGCCCACATATATTTCTCCTTCCGTCTCTTGCCAGGCTTCATTCCTTCAAACTTAGGAGCAAAACTTCTATCATAGCCACCATAATGAGAAGGACCCAATTTGGGCATCCATCTCAATGTCTCCCATGACTACCACATAATGTGCATCTATACCCATCATTGGAAGGAGAAGGTGCACTTAGATCCCTTCAAGGGGCATATTTGTAATCTTGCCAATAGTGTGTTCCTACACAATAGGGATAGGGGTCATCATAATAAGGGTTGCAACTAAAAACCCTCCTTTCATTCCATGACGCCATTATTTAACTACAAACAAACAAAAACAAAAACAAAAATAAAAGCAAAACAAAAATGCAAAACTAGTTCAAATCAATAAATAAGTAATGTATTATCACAACTCAATTCCCCGACAATGGTGCCATTTTTATAATGTCCAAAATACACTCCTCTTTTACGAAAGAGCATAAACAGTCAGTTTATCAAAATAAATATCCCGATGGATGTGGGGGTCGAACTCTACAGAGAATTAAGTCGATAATTCAAGAGTTATAACCTAATTCAAACTAGAACACGTAATTGTTCAACATTTGAAAAGTAAAATTGGGGGGAAATTAAAGGGAAATAACTATCTAATTCTAAACTAAGACTAATTGGGGTAATTACAATTGAAGAAATCACAAGTGATATGGCTAGGGGCATTCTATAGATAAGATCTCAACTAAATAAGGAATTTCTTCAATGCCTTATACCCATACTTAGCATAGATAGCAGTGGATAATTCACATTCTCTTGTTTTTTTCAACAATATGAATGTTGATTCCTTGGGTTCTTTCAAACTCCAAAGCCAATTAAAGTAATCAACCACACAAGCTTGGGGAAGGACTAGCTATTTCTAGCCTTGACCTTTAACGGAGTGAAAATGTGGGTTTTAACTATCTCAAGATTAATCCTGTATACAAACACTCCAATTCATCACTATTATCTTCTCATCCAATTCTCCCCTTTCTCTCTCAAGCAAAAGAAAGAAAAGTAAAGCACAATTCATGTTTTCAAACCATCAATTTTGGTAATTATAACTAGGGAGAAGATAATAGATCTATAATTTAAAATCAAAACCCAATCAAATTAACAAACTCACCATGAATATACCTCTAGCTAGCAAATTAATCAAACATATTTAAAGATAGACAGAGGATACCAAGAGGATTCCCCTCACATTCATCACATTAGCTTCACACATTTGCTTCACAAGCTTCTTACAAAAATGGTGGAATTCCCCTAAAATGGCTTGAATAAAAAGAATAAGAAAAGTACTGCCCAACTCTACAAATCTATTGTGAAAACATTATACTAAAAATTCTATGAAGAACATGAAGTCTAGATGATTGAATGAATGGTGTACAATGAAAGCTATGTAAATATCTATAATATCTTGTGCAAAACTTTCCCTAAATGCCCTTGAAGATTCTAGATGCTTTGGAGACCTTTTTGAATCCTTTTACCCTTCATTAGACGGCCTCTCCAGTGAGGAACCGGCGTTTCGCCGGTTGCAATTCGTGGAGCACCAAACTTTAGCCGGTTGAAAAAAGTGTCCTGGCAGGGGGAACCGGCGGTTTAATGGGCATTTAGCCGGTGCATTCCGGGAAGGGCCGATTGTTTAACCAGTCTAAGCGGTAGGTTTGGCGTTTCCTCCGAATTTCTCCCTTCCAAATTCGCGTTTAGCTGATTTAAAGCATGTCTTTGCACCTATTCTTGATCTCAAATCTTCCATTATCTTCGGCCCCTCTCCTTCATATGCTAACTCATCAAATTTCATCTCAAACTCCATGTGTTTTCCTCAATTTCATGCTTTCTCTACTCACGTGAAGTACCTACACAAAAGTCAAGAGAAAGGGCATAAAATCCACATAACCGACTCGAAAACTAGTAAAATACTCATGCTTAGGAGCCTAATGAGTTGGTAAATTTCCAACTCATCAGTGTCATGACCGCCTAAAGAACCACATAAATCTGATAATTGAGTCTTATACTGATAACTAGAGGCACCACTTACACTTCTGGAAAACACTGAGTGTAATAATTTGACTGAGACTGCACATGTATATATCTGAAAAAATTTCCACATATACTAACAATATGGGGATCTCAAATTTGTTAGAATTAAGCTACAGGGAAACTAGTCCAACACGCAAGATTCTAAATTCTACTAAACTAAGAACTAGGGCTAAATCATTCCACTAGATACAATCTTCCCAAATTTCTAGAAATAGGGAATAATAAGCAGTTAAAAATATGAGAAATACTCCACTTGAAATCTCAAAGAATTTAGTCTGACAATTGTTCTATATTTCAAATCCACAAGGTTGAATTGATAGAAAAAAATTGAGGAGATTTCAGGGACACAAGGGAAGAACTATTCCCTTGTTGAATTCCCACATACCTGGCTTAGAAATCCATGAATAAGAAAGCTTGAATCTCTGCAACTGATGAGGAGCCCTAGATTCTATTTGAGAGAAGTGACCTGGGTTCTACGCTTCATTTTTGAAAGTGTACGTGGGGAATGAGGGGGGAAACCATTCAATCCCTCTAATAATATCTAAAGTAATACATAGAATGACTTAGTTTAAGGACTGAAGAGGTGGGAAATTTTAAAAATATCCCTGGAATAAAAATTTGGAAACTGACCGATGGGGACCTAATGGGTCACTAAAAGAGTCGTTGGTTGTGACCATGACTAGTTGGGACCTCTTGTTGGTCCTACTGCCTGGGGGTTGAAAACACTGGATCTGGAAACGGGGGATACTATGACTCATTGGGTGAACCAACGAGTCATTGGTTCCTCCCATGGCTACTTAACGAGTAAACCTATAGAGCTTGACAATGGGTGACACAATGACACATTGGTGGACCTAACGAGTTGTTCTGTCCAATCATTATGATCACTGGAAGGATTTTTGAAAATTCTCAAAGTTGACATGATGGGTGATGACAAAGACTCGTTCTAGGAAACAACGGGTCGTTGTTTCCACTTGTCGTCACTGGAATAGGTTTCTAGGGTCCTCACCCAATGACTCACATAACGAGTTGTTGTTTCTAACAATGACTCGTTAGTTGAGTCTTGGGATCTTGGAAAGGATTTCTGCATTGGGGAAACAAAGAGTGATAGGAGAACTCATTGTTTCTCACAACGGGTCATTCCTTGACTCGTGGGTTCTCGACTGGTCAAGCAGGGCTGACCACAGCTAACACAACGAGTCATTGGAGCTGACCACAACTTGTTGTGTCAGTTGTTCTGAGGCATTTTGTCTGGTTTTTGTTGCCAGGTGTGTGTCTAGTGTACGAAAGTTTTGGGGTGTTACATATTATTTTAGAGGATTTGTTGACTTAGTTTTTTATTTTATAGTTCATTTTATGGCCTCGGTGGCCTTCTGTAATTTATTTATTTATGTTGTAGCCTCGTCAGCTTATCTGTTCCTATTATTGTTGAGTTGTGACCTCGTCGGTCCATATGTTGCGTTCTAGCCAATTGTGACAAGTGGCTTTATTAGCCAAAGTGATACAGTTATAGATGTTATACAGTTGGTTCCTCGGCCTATAAGGTACCGAGTTCTAGTCATGCCTCTCCCCTAGTTTGAAGCGTGACATATTCATTAATCAACTCTACAGAATACTTCAGAATAATCGATACAGAGAAAGGCAGAAAAACAAGAAGGCTAGGTCTAGGTGAGTTTATGGAGGACCTTAGGATGGATTTTGGCCATAGTTTTCCAGACAACCAGCTTAACCTGTATGTGGTATTCCATTCCAGCTACTGGAACTCAGGTACGACTATTCTCCTCTATCTAGGCCAATTAAGAGTTCAGGAGCACCAAGTTCTCGTCTGTAGGAGTGTTCAGACCAGATGAGGCCACCTTGGTCGCCCAGTTCTTATTGTAGTAGCTTACATCGCAAAACATGTCATTAGGGAATGAATGTATGCTATCAGTGTGGACTTCTTGGTCATTTTGTGTTCCACTGCTGGAGAAAAGATATGGGTAGTATGGCATAAACAACAGGTCTAATAACAACTTTTTATTCTAGTATTTATTCTCCAGAGATAGGCCCACAGACCTCTGCAGGTCGAGGTCGGGGTAGAGGAGGAAAAGAATCCAGTTCTGGCTGTGATCAGAACCACGTAAATGTTTTAACTGGTCGCCAGGACTTGGAGTCGTCGTGCAACATTGTTACAGGCACATTGTATGTTTTTATTCATGTTGTCTACATATTAATAGATCCTGGCTCTATTCTTTCATATATTAGGTATTTCATTAATCCTGGCTCTATTCCTACATATAGTAGGAATTTCATTGCTAGTAAGGTTGTAATAAAATTGGAGCTATTACCTAAATTGATGTCATTTTTATGCCAATTGGCGATTTGATTATAACCAAATAAGACTATCAAGAGTGCACGATAATAAATTGTAGTTGTCATAACTCGACTGGTTTGATTAAGTTAAACGTGATACATTTGATGCATTATTGTTATGGATTGGCCAATTCATATCATGCCAACACGGATCATTGAATTAAGATTATCAAATTTCATTTTTGGGGTGAACCAGCCATGTAATGGGAGGGCATCTATGTAACGCCCAAGGGTAGGTTTAGCTTTAGGTGCAAATGATGATTCCCAAGGGTGATATTTACCACTTAGTTGGTTCAGAAGTACGGATGAAGAGCTAGTGACTCACCGGTCAATTCCTATAGTTAATGAAATTTTGAAAGTGTCTCCATTCGAACTTCTAAGTATATATCTGGAGAAAGGGGCCATTGAAAGATTTATTAGAAAAAAAGCTCCACTAGGCCTAGTATTTCACCATGGGTTGCACCTATACTATTCATCCATAGGAAGGATGGTTTGTTGAGAATGTATACTTACTACCAATAGAATTTTTAGCATTAATGATCAAGTTTCAAAGCCACTTTAGAAAATATTAGAAATTGCTTTCATGACATTCTATCATGACCAAAAATCAGGCTATGATGGCACCTACTACAACCTCCTAGTAAGTAAGCCAAATCCTAAAATGAATATCGAAAGTAAGGACCAACATACACAACAAGGATGCGGAAATGAGATAAATGGGCCACAAAGTTTAGATACATACATAACAGGTACAAAATATACAATATGGGTCCTAAGGAAACAAGGAAAGACAATATATACACAAGATACCAACTCCGGACCTAGTGTCACCGGTACAAGAGCCTATAAAAGTATGAGAGTAAGGATATACAAAAATACAACTATTTGGAAAATACAAAATATAGACAGTAGCTATAAGATGGAAAATAGAAAATCTCTGAACGGCAAGAGCTCACAAGGATTTCGTTGTGCAAAAGTCCATGGATGAGAAAAGGACTAACAAGGGTGACTCGTACTGGCGGTTGCATCAGAAAAGATGCAAAAGTGTAATATAAGTACCAAAACACGGGGTACTCAGTAGGCATCATAGGCCGACTGAGCTTAGATGATAATATATAATATAAAAGACATGAAAGGAACTATCTATCAAAAACTAAGCTGAAAATTACAACAAATCAAGGATAATGTGGAAACAACAGTAATAAAGAAATATAAATATATACATACAATTATACAAGAGTGATTTCTTGCAATATGGGATGATGAAATGCAATATGTGGCCAATGCAGAAAGCAGTGAACATGACAATGACATCGAGTCGTCCAGGCATTTATCCTTGGACATAAAAAGAAACGTAAAGTATAATTGGACGTGCTTCTTACCTCAGATTGAATTTACAGGTGGAGAAACTCTTTTATATAATTGAAAAATAGTAAAATAGTAGTACACTAGCCAGGAGCTCAAACTAGTTAAAGATAAGACA
>JACEIK010004442.1:9978-21848 GCA_018107945.1 Datura stramonium
AAATGGAATTAGGAGCTAAGGGACCTATTTATAGTAAATGGAAAACGTGCATAATTTAGCCTGTCATGGAACGGCTCCGTGTCACGGAGTGTATCGCGGAAAACTGCCTCCGTGACACGGAGGTAACGCGGAGGCTCTCTGGAAATCACCCAAAAATCAACCCTAAGCAACACCTTGCCGCGTTGGCAGCGTGTCACATTGCTTGGGCAGCGCGTTGGCACTCCTCTAGCGCAAAGCTGGCATGGCGTGGCACGTTGCTGGTGCGCTGGAGCACTGCCTGCTTGCCGCATCTGCTCGCTTGCCTGGCATAGGTGTGGCACAGCACTGGGCGCGGCACACGCACAGCGTGGCACGCTGCCTGGCGTGGCCAGCCTTGCCATGGCCTACTCCTTACCGACTTTCGCCCATTGCTCCCGACTTTGTTCCTCTCCTTCACCAACTTACGAATTAGTTCCTCAAAATCATTGAAACCTACAAAACAAGGACTAATCATGTTGGTTAGCACATATATTCACATTTANGTTGGTTAGCACATATATTCACATTTATATAAAATCACATGAAAATGTATACAATTACTTAGCTAAACAAGACTAAATTAAGTTATAAAGCGTCACTCGGACATGCTATTTTGCCTGAGATCAGGTAACAGTTGATTATGTCTCCAAATGGGTGGAAGTTGTTGCGCGACCAAATAATGAAGGGAGGAGCGTAACAACCTTTTTGAAGAAACATATTTTCTCGCGGTTTGGTACCCCCAGAGCCATGATTAGCTATGGAGGTTCTCATTTTTGCAACCAAGTATTCAGTACATTGCTAGCTAAATATGGTGTGAAGCACAAAGTGGCCACCCCTTATCACCCGCAAACCAGCGGACAAGTGGAAGTTTCAAATCGGGAAATAAAATCCATCTTGACTAAAATAGTCAATGTTAACAGAACCGGTTGGGCACGGAAGTTAGATGATGCCTTGTGGGCATATTGTACAGCATTTAAAATGCTGATTGGAATGTCTCCTTATCAACTGGTGTTTGGAAAATCATGTCACCTCCCTATTGAGTTAGAACACAAAGCTTTATGGGCATTAAAAAGTTTAAATCTTGAATGGGGAAGAGTTGTCCAAGGTCAAGTCAATAATCTACATGAGTTGGATGAATTCAGAATGAGGGCATATGAGAATGCAGATATTTACAAAGCCAGAATGAAACATTCTCATGACCAAAAAGTGTTGCAGCGTAGTTTTTCTCCAGGGGACTAGGTGTTGCTGTTCAATTCATGACTATGACTGTTCCCAGGGAAATTAAAGTCCAAATGATCAGGTCCTTTTAAGGTATCTCGGGAGTATGAGAATGGTTCCATAAAACTCCATGGAGAGAGTGGGAGCAAGTTCAAAGTGAATGGCCAATGAGTTAAAACATATCTGGGGGTGTTGGAAGAGGTTGGCCGAACAAAGGTTGTATATCTCGATGAACCATAGGCCCTGAGAGACCTTCGTCGTGCCATGAAGTTAACCAAAGCGCTTCTTGGGAGGCAACCCAACCACCAGTGGGTCACCAACTGTGTCCAGTGCACTGAAGGATTTAAGGATAGTCGACGAACCATCCAGCGAAGCGCCTCTTCAAAGCGCGAACCGCCGGTTAGTCGCCGATGTCAACCAGTGCGCCTGGGAGTAACCTTTTCATCGGTTTTTAAACCAGTGGAACACCGGATCCATTCCGAAAAATGCTAGTCCATCACCAATCTGGTTTCCAGGAGCTCAAACAGGTAATGTTAGCGGTTGTAACATCGGCGAATCACCGGTACCCTTCAGCGATTGCTGGTGCACCCGAGTTGAAATATTTTCTCTTTTTCTGAAGTTTGACTAACCTTTCCCACTTCCCCACTTTTCATTCATCTCTTTCCCACCATCTATTCATTTACCTAAACAACCCACATTCCCACCTATCCTCTATTAATTACTACCATCTCTCACCCAATCAAATTCCTCTTCTTTCCAATTTAAATACCTCCATCCACTTTTACTCATCCATCTTTATCACTCCATTGTAATCTCACGATACCCACTATATATAGAGGTTGTTGGTTGTGGCTATTCACCTAATTGGTAAGGCATTTGTCACTCACTCTCTACGGTCTCAAGCTATTGGTGATATTTTCTTTCTTGGATGTTTGTTTTATGCTTTTCTTTTCTATTTGTGGGTGGATTTTTATTTTGTTTTCACGTGGGTGTCACATGGTGTTCGGGTGTAGTTTGAGTGGGACACTCTCTCAAGTTTACCTAGTGATAGATAGCTTGACACCTTTCTTAAGGGCTACTTGTTGTTTTATTGGGTTAGGTCATCGCTTGTGTACATCTATGTGGGGGTGGCATGTGGGTTAATTACAGGTCAGCTACTGGCGGACCACCAGTCATGTTTTAGGAATCGTCGATTGTCTCACAGGTTGACTTGCCCAATATTGCATGTTGGCATCACTCTGTAGTGTATTGGTGCTTCACGGATCCAGATCGGCATTTCGCCGGTATGGCGCCGATACATATGATGCTCTCCTAGGCCACTGCTTCACATTGGCGACTCATCGGTGCTTCGCGAATCTGCATCTACATTTCTCCGATGATTCACCGATGTCTCCTGAAGGCTAAAAATGTTGAACTTTAATTCTTTGTTTTTCCTTGATCTGAGTTTCAAAATATATGCACCATTCTAACCTTAGTTTGCAGCATCATGTTTGTTTCCTCACAATCTCATCAAGGCCAAGAATTAACCCACACCAATAATACACATGCTCAATTTGGGTTGGAAAGAATGGAGGAGTATTATGTGGCTTTCAAGGAGAAGCGATCCATCCATGAAGAATCCCAATTTGATGTGAACTCCTTCAAAAATGCCTTTCCAGATATCCACGACCAGAATGGGATGCGCGACTGGGGTCCATTCACCATACTTGTTGACCTATATTTTCTAGAATTGGTGTAGGAATTCTATGCTTCATACAAGGCAAGGCAACAGCTCCTCAAGCAAAAAGGCCTCATAGATACATTACCATGCCTACCATCGGTTTGGGTGCAGGGGCTAGAGGTGCCTATAACTCTCGAGGCAATCAATTTGATTTATTTGGTGTATCCAATCCAATCACAATCGATATTCTGCAAGAAGGTGAAAGATAAAGTGAATCAGTTCTAATAGGTAGCCAACATGATTGCACTTACCCAACCACAATGGGCCATCTCCAGGGGTTTGATTCATTGTCGTGACTTGAAGTTTGAAGCCCGCATGTGGTTAGATTTGGTTTGTTCACGGTTAATGCCTTCTCAGAATACAACAAAAGTCCCAATTAAAGTTGCCATTCTTGTAGCATGCATCATGGATCATGTGCACATCAATGTGGGGGGAGCTCATTGTCAATCAATTCAAACGAAGAACCAAGCAGCAAGCCAAGGCATTGCCATTTCCCAGCCTCATGAGTATGTTATGTGTGCAGGTTGCATGCCCTTTGTTCCGCCAATTGGACAGGACTATACGACTGGCATTGTGATTACATTGGCTACTAAAACTGACAAAGTTGCTCCAGCCATGAAGCGATCAAAGTGTACAACAAGAAAAACTCCACCACCGCCTTCGGCATCTTCTACCACATCGACTGCTCAGTTCCATCCAGCTTTTGACCCCGCCCCAACACCTCCGTACTTGCTCAAAATAGCACAAAGGGCCCAAGTACATGAGAGCGAGCTTGTGAAGCTAGCTAAGGCTATCCTATTTGTGATACAAACTGCCATCAAAAAAAGCCATGCAACTTGCTAAAGATAAGTTGAAGAGCCTATGCTCCAAAGTTGAGGTCCTTGAGAGCGAAGTGATTTCCTTGAGAAGAGAGGTGGCTGCACTCGGTGAACCTCCATCTACCAGCAACTCAAACCCTTCTGAACCTGCAGCGGTGCCTGTGTAGCTTGGCGCACCCAAAAGTCCACCGGATGATTGGTGGGTGGGTTATGACAGCACGTCAGAAATAGTATCAGATGAGGAGTTATATCATAGCTGGCCACCACCACCTCCAATGCTCTCAGTGTATAACATGGATCCATCCTGGGTACCTGGCAGAGTGACAACAACTTCTTATCATGAGCTTTGGACTCTACCGGACAAATAGGTAGTGCCAGAACCCGGGAAACTAGTGGAACTCCCACCTGATCCACTGCGGCTAAGTGTTGAAGAAATAGCTTCTTGGAAATTTGACGCAGCCTCACATTCTTGGAAGCTTCGCCCCCGACCACTAATTCAATCAGGAAGCCTCCTTCACCTTATTATCTGTCATTTTTTCTACATTGGGGGCATTGTCTGATTTTAAGTGGGGGGGAGAGATGTATGTCGTGCAATTTGCAAACGTTTTTGTGCCTAAGAATTATAGTGGGGTCCTTTTCTTGAATTGTTTACTCCCTCAAGACCCAAGTCCTTTGCTTATTCGCCTTTGTAAATAGTAGGAGAGTAAATAAACTCCAAGGGTTTTTTTATACCACAGTTCTTTCCCGAGGACCCTATTTTAGTTTTCTTTTTCCTTTTTATTATCGGACCGGGTTGGCACTTCCCGATAATAGACTGTGTGGCGACTGTCTTAAGGGAAAATGCCATGTTGCTTTTTAGTCTTGCTTTTGAGTTTGTTTTTTTTTTATGAAGCTGTTTCAAAGGGTACCACCAGAAAATTTTTGAAATGGAATTTTGAAATGAGGGCATGAAAATGAAATATAATGAGCAGATGTTTGAATAAAGAGCATAGCACTCTTCGTCATACTTTGTAAATTCCTTGCTTGACTTATGAATTTGCATGCTTTAATGCCCTGACTTGAAAATCTTGTGATAAAAATGACTCTTGTGGACCCTTTAAGGGTGATGCCTTGTGTGGTGAGAAATATTTGGTGAATCACGTGCATGACTTCTTGTCTAGAACTTTCCCCAAGTGTGACTCAACGCGAAATCCTAGATGTAGTTGCACTTAAAACATGATTTTAGGATTTCCTTTGTTTAGCCACTTCACCTATATACCCTCATTGAATATTGATCTGTCAACCAATGTTGAGTCTTAGACCCTTTCTTTTGAAACCACATTACAAGCCTTAAGACCATTCGTAATACCTCTCTTTGGCACCCATCCTCCCTAAGTGCTAGTGAAAAGATAACGATAAAATGAGGCTTCAAGCCTAAGAAAAATGGAGTGATAAGAAAAAAAAAGAGAAATGACGCAAAAGCCCAAGTTTGGGGGTGTGCAAGGGAAACATGAGAATTTCATTTTGAGGTAGCACCACATTGTGTCAAATGCATAAAAAAAATGATAAATTGAAAGGAGAAAAAGAATTTTTGTGAACTGGTGCTTCCTCTTGCTTAGATAAGGCTAATTATGAGAGACAAAGAAGTTATAAGGAGGTTCATTGAGAAATGAAAGTCAGAGATGCTGAAAGAAGGAGAAATAAGGTGAGGTGATTAAAAAAGTTGATGGGAGGTATGTTCAAAAAAGGCATTAGGGAGGTTCGAGTCACTAAAGCTAAATTTTAATACTACCCTTAACCCAAGCCTACATTATAATCCACAAGTCCTAAGTGATTTTAAGTGCAGCCGCTCTACATTAGTGACGAATTATATGAAGGGCAAACCTATGGACCAAGTTGTGTGCACGAAGAGTTCTTTTGGAAGAGTGAGCGTGATTATCTCTTCCAAGCAATCCCTTGTGTGTATTTAGTTATTTCATGATAAAGGAATAGGTATTCTTCTTTCGGTGAGTGAAATCATCCCTTTTTGAGGACACAAGTGTATTTGGAGTTGATGTGTGGATAAGGAAGGAGAAGTGTAAACTCTAAGACAAGTTTTGAATGTGCACTGATTATGAATTGAGATGCTATGTGTATTCATGGATAAGCAATGCCCTCATTTTACAAAGTGAACCTTCTCATGAACCATGTTTATGAAAGGTCATAGCCTCTTGAAATATCTTCATTGTTTGGTTTTTAGGGGAATTTTCTTCTCTTTTCCGGTGATATTGGTGAGAAATTTTGGGTTGTCATAGACATATGGTTATTGATGATGAAAATTGTTTGGAGTGGCATGTTTTTCTACTGCTAAGAATTGCATTACTTGAGGACAATCAATGGTTCAAGTTTGGAAGTTTAATGAGTTGATAAATTCACCAACTAATTAGGCTCTTAAGCCTGAGTTTTGCTTAATTTTTGAGTTTTTTATGTGGATTTATTCCTTTTTAGCTTTTGTTGTCTTCAGATGCCTAATGTGAAGAAAAGAGCAAGAAATGGAGCAAAAAGAAGGAAGTGAGAGGAAATTCAGCATTCCACCGAAGAAGACTGGCGAAACACTGGTCAAAAGTCGATTCCCACTGCCTCTGGATAACAATCCACTAGCGAAAGGCGAGTTGCCAATGGCAACTCACTGGTTCAACCACCGAATGGCACCTGACTTTCTAGATTAAAGGGCAAAATATCGGCGGTGCACGGATGGAGATCGGCGAAACACGGACAGAACTGCCGCTGACTACTGGAATGCATTAAAGCATCAGTTAATGTAGCCGGCGGTCTGCGATTTGCAATCGACGAACCGTTGGTTGTCCCGCCAATTCTAGAATGCTACTCAAGGGCAAAATTATCCAGCACAGAAAGAGAGAGAGAGAGAGAGAGAAGATGCCCTATTCTCTTGGATATATAAATTATATACTGTGTACTAAGCATATCATAGCAGATCATATCATATCATCTTTTCCCTTTCCTAGCTTTAGAATATTCCTTTAGCAGAAAAGGAGAAGTTGGTTGGTAGAATTTGAAAAGTACTATTTTCTGCTTCTTCTTCTTAATAGCAAGGTACTGTCAATGTTGAAGACTACTTGTGAACTTGATTTTACTACTCTTGTTATTAAATTCAACGATTTTATTGCTATATGTGCTTTTGAATTTATTAATCGTGATTAACTAAATTATTAACTAGACGTGTGTGATGATGAATACTTAATTAGGGTGGGTATTTCTAGAGTCATCTCACTATTGTTTAAATCTGTTAGATTCTCTTCAATCTATAATGGAAGATCTATTGATTATCATATGGTCTACTTGTTCTTACTTGATTGTTGCTTGTAAAAGAATACTTAAGTATTGGAAGAGAATTTAATAGTGGGTATGGATGAGAGATTGTGAAAATGGGCTAGAAATAGCTAAAATGTGCCAAATACGATGTAGTTTAGAGATTAAAAAGATGAAAAGTTACTAAAATAACCCTGAAAAAACATCTAAAAAACTGCCCGACAGGGACCGACGGGTCACACAACGAGTCGTTGGTTGATACCACGACTCGTTGGGATCGGCCATTGGTCCTGGGCCTGAATTCTGGTCTTACTGGAATTTGGAGACGAAGGGGACCACGACTCGTTGGATGGATTAATGGGTCGTTGGTACCTCTCGTTCTCACTGGTAGGATTTTTAAACAAAACTTGGAATCCCGACTAACAGACGACAAAATGACTCATTGGTAGAACCAACGGGTCATTGTGTCTTCTCATGGTCAACACTGCCTGGACTTGGAACTTGGCGACGGGTGGAAGCGAAGACTCATTAGAGGTGACAATGAGTCGTTGGTTCCACTCGTTGCTTCTGGAAGATGTCTGGCAGATTTCTCTACTTGGAGAGCATGACTCCATAGAACGACCATTACTCTTGGTAATAGGTCATCTCATGACCCATGGATTCTAAAATTAAGGTTGCAGCTCAAACAACGACTCATACAACGGTTTGTTGGTGCTGACAATGACTCATTATCTGAGTCGTCCTGAGACAAAATTTTCCTGATTCCTTCTGGTTTTTCATGCAATGTCTGAGTTTGGTCTAGAAATATTTATGGGTGTTGCACATTTGAAACACAAACACTAGAAAAAGAATGAGTTAATTGGTTAGAGCTTGAAAAAAATCTCCCACTCTTATGTACTCTATTCGTTTGATCTCCTCTTTTTTTCATCACTCAAATGTACTTGTTCACTCTCTATTTACCTCTCAAACTCACATTATTCAATTTTTTCCACTCATTCTTACCTTTTGACAACTCACTCTTTTCACACATCACTTCCTCTCCTTTTTCCTCTCTTGAGTTGTCAAGTTGCTCACCCTTACTTCTCTCTTTCTTTTGTCTCTCATCCTTACTTTTATTTGGTATGAAGAAGTTTGTGAATACACTAGCTCCCATGTAATTGATAAGAATCCCTATTTTATCCATTGGAGGACTTCTAAGGTCAACTTTAATTTTAGGCTTCTCAAACCCGTTGTTGTTTCCCCTCTTGCACTCTTTTTCCTTTTCAAACGCCTCCACTGATCTTTTCACCCTTAATTGATCTTCTTGAATCTCCATTGGTGCCAAAAAAACAAGAGCTGTTTTTTTTCCATCATCTTTCACCAAGGAAATACCTATTCTTTTTTAGATCATATGAAGCTTTTCTATAGAAATACCATAGAAATAAGACATGACATGTGAATAAGGGAACCACATCACACCAAACCCCATCCTTGTATCTTCCAAGATTAAATTGCACTAGAACTCTCTTGTCCACCTTCACCCCTTTGAAGGTGTAGGGTGAAGCATGCTTAACACAAGATAAATCCACCTTTTTAACAAAGTAAGCACTGATTAAGTTGTGAAAAATATTTCTATCAATTTTAGTATCACACACATTAGACAATACTTCCATTCTAGTTTGAAAAATCTTTTTAACTCTAGTAAGCTCATGACCTCTTCAAGGACTCCTTCCCAAACTAGATCTTACTGGAGTACATTTAATAGAACTCACACTCCCAACTCCAACATAAGAACATTTATCACCATAATTGATCTCATCATAATCAGAAAATTCATCACTATAATATTCATCACAAAGGTTATGGGTTTTGCTCAAATTATAAATTTGATGTGATTCATCATAGGTTTGGCTGGTATTTGAGTCATCATAGCCACCACTCTCATCACAACATTTATAGTACATGTCCCTTCCATTATTCTTTGCATCTGATTCCCGATCATCACCACTATAATCATCCATTCCCTCATTCCAATTGCTTTCAAAATATGTAGAAGACATGCTTTAAAACAAGAAATTGTTAGTGATAAAGTTGTCTCACATGCATTCCCTCACGTGTATCTTATAATGGCTGTCAACACTCATATGTCACACAATTAGGCTTTTACNGGAGAGTCTATAACTGACATGTGTATCTTATAATGGCTGTCAACACTCATATGTCACACAATTAGGCTTTTACCCTCAAATAATCTCACCACTCTTGCCTTTTACCATCCAAAATATGTTCCTCAAAGTTCTTCCATGAACCAACAACTCAAATACTTCAAAGTAGTCATATATGTGTTGAAAGGTGCGGGATATTAAAATAAGATAATATGGTTCATAATATTTCAGGATATTTATAGTGAAACAAGATGAACAAAATCATAACTTTCATATTTATTCCTACATGTCACATAGAGGAGAATTTATGGGATTTTTCAGAGAATCATTGTATAGGAAAGAACAATAATGTTTTCACATGTAGAAGATAACCTTACATAACTTTAATCTCTCCTAATCATGGATAAATATCTAATCATTGATGTAGAATGCTCAAAATCTTATGCTTGACCTTTTTGAGAAGATCATTTTAAAGATCTTATGATCATGAGTTAGAGTTTCATTATGGATTCGCATACAATATTAGAATTTCTTGAAATCAATTAGATTATTGTAGGAAGACATACTTTGGTGTGGGAAGGTGTTTAGAGGAGATGGAGTCATCTTGGAGCTCTCAAATCGATGGATATGTGAAAAGCTCAAAAAAACACTCAGACTGAGTTAAATTCATAGATTTGGTTCTGTCAGCACTCCATAGTGAGCATTATTGCAATGGGTTCAGCATTGTATATTACACCTCAAAAAAAATTATGATTATTTTATATTTGTATGTTATGTTAAGGGAAGTACTGTCACGACCCAAACAAAGATCCTAAATGAGTCATGGGACCTTGAACCACAAATGGCTCCAAGCTAACCTATGGCACATGCATAACATAAGAATAAGAATACAACTAAGTGGAAGTAAATCAAGAGATATATCATAAACAGAAAATGTATAAGATATCATAAACCGTAAATGGAGACAACAAGTCAAATTGTTGAATATCTATACATCATAATCTGAAACGCCTCTAACCATAAGATGAGTTGAAGGGACAACCCCCGACTAACTCTACTTAGTCTGAAAACTGAAATGACTGAAAGTAAACATAAACCAAAAGTAATGTCCTCGGATTATGAGGACTCACCAACAAAACAATTGAATATGGGATGAAAATGAATCTAGCAGCAAGGCTGAGACTGATATCCTAACCTATATCATTAGACGATATAGCACAAAAGTATATGATAAGTACTTTGAATGTACTGAGTATGGAGGATAAGTAAACATGAGAGTAAGGTCAACATGTTGTAAATCATGATCAGGAGATAAACATAAAACATGAGCCTTTTATCATAATTTGAGGTATAATGACCCAAGGTTTTGAATATAAAATCATAAAGATTAACATGTTTGAAATCATAACTAAAATGCATAAACTGATCAATGGGTCAAAAATACTATAAGTCATGGTATCATAAAGCATGAACCGGAAGAAAGATGAAATGTGTGGAACAGAGGAGATTCTCATAACCAACATGCTCCAAGTGAGCATCACAGAGACCAACCTTTACCCCTGGTTGGTAGGGTGTCCATACCTTGCCAAGAGTAAGAACCATAAAGGAATGATATCATTCATGATCCCAGTAGCGTAAGAGAGACACTCCCAACTGGAGAGGACCCCTTAGTTAGGGGCAAGGGAGACACTCTCTACTGGCATAGACCTCTTATCCTATGGTGGCACGAAGTCTCGAGACCCGCATGCACTGAACCCTAGCCTACTCAGTGTTAAATACTACTCCCAAAATATACATAGTACTCATAAACATACTTGAAACATGATAGGTTTTGCATGGGTTAGTTTAAAAACATGATGAATT
Source organism: Datura stramonium (assembly GCA_018107945.1). NCBI lineage: Eukaryota > Viridiplantae > Streptophyta > Magnoliopsida > Solanales > Solanaceae > Datura > Datura stramonium. Next base: position 21,048 of record JACEIK010004442.1, read on the forward strand.
CATAAACTGCTTGACATATGTAAACTATCCATGAAAATAATGTTAAAGATACAACCATGATACATAAGCTTGATATTCATGAGATTCATTTTTGAGTAAATCATGCTAATATGGAAATAAAGATTCATGAGAGTTTTTCATAGAAATCATGTAATCATAATCATAAAGTATAAGTGGAATCATGAGAGAATCGAATCCATAAGAGATCATGGAATTTTTGCATAAAAAGGATCTAACCCTAGAAATTCATGAAAATCATAATTGGAGACATGGAGGAATTAAATTCACGAAATTAGAATTGATATTGGGCATGAGGATGGAATAAATCCCACATTCATGACCCCACATACCTGGGCTTTGATGAATTCTTGGCTAGACTTGAGACTCAAGAGGATTGGAGAAGAGGAACCTAACTTTCTTGAGAATCCTTGAGAGTTTGATCTTCAATCTACAGTGTTTGGAGAGAAATGAGAGTTTAGGATAAGTTTAACCTTTAAATACCCCATTTAGGAAAGCCAAAATGACCTGATTTAGGAGTTAAAAGTATAAAAAGTTATGAAAATACCCTTAGGAACTTGCACTTAAAATCAATTCATCCAGTCTCTACGGACCATACCATGAGTCATTGGTTTTCACTACTGTTGACACCCAATTTTGACCTCCCTACGCCCTTATATGTTGCTTACATATATTTTATTTACCTTTTTTACGCAAATATTCGACTTGCATTTATATTTATAAAATAATTAATTATCGTAATATTGTAAAAGTTATTTAAATTACATATATATATGTACATAT
>JACEIK010004442.1:103752-116347 GCA_018107945.1 Datura stramonium
CACTTATTGCCTTTAGCATTTTGAATTGTGTGCTTAGATTCTTTCAATTAGCTTCAAAGCAAGGTCACATGTTCATCTTCCAACGGAAGCAACACAATTGGTGGTGGGCAAGGTGGAGAACTGTTTCTGAGGAGGCCAATGGGCCGAGTTAGCACCTGCTTCATGGCAGAGTTTTACCAGGTTGTCACAATGAGCCTGTGAGAGCTTGTATATGTGCAACTTTGAGGAAATAAAAATGCAACCTTACTAGAATTAATGTATTGAAAAGTACTTGTTTTTTCCCTGGGTTTTACCATTTTAATTGGATGTTTAAATTGTTTCATGTGGTATCAAAATCTACATATGGAAGCCTGTTCCCTCACCGTAACTCTGGTCTTCATTCCATGTATGAATCGTGAACCCTTAAAATGGGTCTTATGTGCAAGGGGTGTTAGAGGTCAAGGGTGTAAGGCATTAAAATGAGTCCATGAAGTCTGTTCCATCCAGTGTCTTAAAATTTGAAGTTGGATGTTCAAATTCTTTGACAATTTGCTTATCTGCCTAGCTGCATGCTGAGTTAGTTAATTTACTTGAATACTATTTCCTTGTTCTAGTGTCGTGCCAAAATTATCTTATAAAGATTGACTGCATGTTAGGCTAGGTGGATAGCTACACCTGCTATTCTCTTAGTGAGTAATATTTTTTGGTAGTCATATCTTATCTTATGATTAAAGTATCTTTATTTACTAAAAACCCAAGGGAGGGTAAACTATCATTCGGATGTGTCTAGACTCTGTATTTATTGTATATATCTACACTAACTGCATGTACTATTATATATAATATTCTTGGGTTATGCTATGTATTTAAGAAACTGCATGTACACTAACTGCTTTTCATATTTCATTTTACCTAAGCTTCTTATATAAGGATCTTCAATGCTTGTTCACAACCAATTCAATTAAACAAATCCCTTCAATAGTTTCACTTGCTAATAGAGTCTTTAAGGTCATAGAAGATGACCCAGGTCTTTTTGCCTCACTCATGAGTGACTGAAGTCTTGCCATCCAACTTTACGCTCTCAAATGTCATTCAGTCTCTTTGAGAATTTTCTCCACCGTTGTTCTACTTGTTACGCACTTGCTCTCCTTTATTGAATCTGATAGTTAACTGATCTGAAGTTATATCTTATCAAGATGAATGCAATAGTGGAATCTCGTCCTCAAAGTTTCTCCTCATGGTCCTTACATGCATGTTCAAAAAGCTTAAGTCCAACGGTGCATCTTTCCAATCACCTCAGACACCATCAATTGCCTGTGGATGAATCTATATCAGCAGACCTGCTGTAACAATCCCAGTTGTATTGATTAAACAGAAATTTTACAGGGTGTTGGTTTGGTATATCTGTTGATTAACTGTCTATGTCTGCTGACCAGTCTAATAAGTAGTCTATCAGTGACACATCAATCTTCATTCCACATTTGGTCTGTACATGATCTGACACGTCAAATTTACCAACTTGTCCACAAATTTGATAATGGTTTCCTTATTTGATTGTTGTTACTATGTGGCACAACAACAACATACCTAGTGTAATCCCACAAGTGGGGTTTGAGGAGAGTGGTGTGTACGCAGACCTTACCCTACTAAGTGGTAGTTAACCGAAATTGCAAATGATTATCAAGGAAACTAAATATGTTGATTGAAGAAGTTTGTTCTGTCGAGCATATTAAAAAGTTAATATGAAGAAAGAAACTGTGCAATTACCTAATAAGATCTTTTGTGTAGAGTGTCTTAATACTATGCTCAGTCATGACAGAAGGCAATATATAATATATTATGGCTATATATAATATATTATGGCTATGTGCCTTTTTAAAACTGAGGCATTTCTGGGATTGATCTTGTGACCTCTTGTACCCATTGTGGAAATTTCTTTGCATACTTTGTTGTAGGACTTATTTTAATTGTTTGTTGAGGGGAAATTCTAAGAAATGCTTGGTTTAGGATAGGATAATAGGTTTTCCTTGGACTGTTTGAGCTGTTCAAGCCTACCATTTGCATGAAGTATCCCTAGTTGTCCCCGTTGAGCCTTAAATCCTTTCTTTGGCACCCACATTACAACCCTTTCCCTTGTGCTTTAATGCTTTATCTTATGAATCACCATACCTCTTTGAGTGCTTGAATTGTAAGAAATAGGCTAAAAGTCTAAATTGGGGGAGTGTTGATTGGAGGAAGTGTATTGGGAACCAATTGAAAGCAAAGAAAGAAAAAGAAAATTAAATGAAGCATAGTTCTTGAAAATGAAAAGAAGCAAATGAAGTATTTGAAAAGAAAGAAAATAAAACAAAAAGAAGTATGAATAAATGGGGAAACCTGGAAGAAGAAACATACGGACTCACCTCTGCCCTCTGGTTCATTGCTTCATGTTTTAGCACCGTTGTTTGAGGTGAATTCAAAGCATAAGCAGAGGCACCAAGTTTAGGAATAATATTTTGAAGAAACTTGGCTTTCCCTGTTAGTTTTATGTTCCTTCCGATTTTTTTATCACTTGAATAATATAGTGCAGTATTCTCATTTGTATATAATTATGAAACTCATTGTATGTAAACTGGGTAAAAAAAACAACCTGACCATCAGATGTTCATGCCTCTTTGCTCAGCTAAACTGAAATATAATGACTCATCAACTAGCGGAATCCATTTTAACTCCTGATTTGAGTAGGAAATTCAGAGAGCTTTGTCTCCAAAAACATATCAAACCACTAGAAATTTTTTGGTTTCTTGTAGACCTGTGATTTATTACTTTTATCTTGTGGATCCAGAAAAGTTTACCTTTCAGAGCATCAAGTGTTACCTGCCATTTGGTGTTCTCTATTTGTGAAGAAACTTGGCCTAAATGTTGTTATATCAAAGAACATAACTTTTGTCTGTTGTCTTGGTTGACATATGATTTCCGTTTATCAGTTGTCTTGATTGACTTATGATCAGAATTTGTATTGAACAGGGGAACAAAAAGAGTGCTGAAAATCAAACACTAATTATGGTTGACTAAAATACATCAGAAAGGAGAATCAGATCTAGAGTTCTACCCTGACGGTTTGGATCAGCGATATATAGTTTGTGCTTTCTTGTAACAGTTCCTTTTGTTAGTGTTTCATACAATAATAAAATTTTACTGTCTGTGCATGATGGGAAGGTGAATTCCATTGATCATTGGAATCCCAACATTGTTAATAATTTATGTAAGTTTTAAGAACAGAAATCTCACTGTTGATTATTCAGCAAAATGTTAAATGAAAATCCTACATTTGCTTTCCAATCCCTTGTAACTCACAGGAGTACAGGCTTGGAAAAAGGTATTCAAAAAATTGGGGGGCATTCCGAGAATCAAACTCGGGACCCTCGCGCCCAAAGCGAGAATCATACCACTAAACCAAATGCCCAGCTTTTGTTGGTCCCATAGTCTAAATGATAGCTGGAAGTTTCTGCTCAGTTGTCTGGAGCTTATACCGTTTTATGAAATGATTTTCTACGAGTGAGCATTTCAATGTCTCGGGGATCTTACATTGTTAAAATAATTGATTTGGAAAGATGTAGCTATGCGGCTAAAGGTGTTTTGCTCAAATAGAGTCTGCTATAGATGAAGGTGCACTTGAAGATTTAATAAACTCAGAGTAAATAAATTTTTTTATCAAAATCAAGGGGCATTCTGAGAATCAAACTCGAGACCTCTCGCACCCAAAGCGAGAATCATACCACTAGGCCAAATGCCCGTTTGTTGACAATTGCCATCTCAGAGTTTTAGTCAAATGTGTTCTCCCCTTGTGAGTTATTTGATTGTACATGCCATTGCTTATCTTCGATTTAGACTTCAGGTGCTCTGTATTTCATACCAGTTGATCTTCATCTGCTTCCTTTAATATTTTTTGGTAGTTTCCTTTTTATTTTTGATAACGAATATCATTTGGTACTTTTGCTGGCTCCCATTTGGATATGGGAGATACTCAAAGGGGTTACATAAATAATGACGCCTTTGCAGCTTCCTCTGATTTGTGCTTCTCTCGTGCCTAAAGATTGTTTCTTCTCTGGTTGTTACTGGTGCTAGTCTCTTGACAGTTCTTTTCTATCATTCTCAACCTTTTTGGCATCTGGAATTAAAAAGCCATGGAAACTGTCTAGTGATTGAGAACTGTCAATGGACATGAGGCCAGGATTCTGGCATTAGCTGTATCAGTATTGCATATTTGAGCATCATAGTTTGAGTTAAGTCACAGCTGAAGTAAGGAAAACTTCCACTAAACTTATGAATATCACATATATAGTTGAACACGGGCTTTCTGTTGGGTTCTCTTATAGTGATTTTCTTTTAGCTACCTTCCTTATTAAGATACATTCTTTTCACTTGTTTTCATGAAATGGCATAGCTAATGTTATGTAAATTGGTATAGAACAACATGGTAGATGATGTTCATGCATATTTAATTCACTAAATTGAAATGAAAATGGCTCTGAACTATTGATACCCATTTAACTCTTCATTTTGACGTGAAATTCAGAGAACTTTTGCCTCAATTTTGTGAAAGAGAGCCGTTGATCATCAGGGAAAAACTTCCTTGATCCCTAAATGACGTTATAATCCAAACTTTATGAATCTTTGATATAAAGGCAATCACAGGCACTAACTTAACTTTTAATTTTTGCCTGCTTAGTCAAATTGGAAACAGATGGCAAAAATGGAAAGCAAATCTGAAGTGATGACTTATGACAGTTGAAATACTTGAACTTACCCATTCATCATTTTATATTCAGGGATCCCTAGGGAGTTTGACTCTGAACTTTGGAGTTTCAGATCTTCTTATCAGTAAACTGAACATGCAAGCCCAACTCTGCACTATTGCAGGTATTAATGATGTATTGGTTTTTAGCTTATACATCAAGATTTTCCTTATCCAACTTCATGTGACTCATGCCATTTGTTGGTCCATTAGCATGGATAGGTAGCATTTTGGACTGTAAATATTTGTTGTATGAGGACATTTGGCTGAGTATCTTAGTTGACTTGCGATCAAAACACCTAACTTAAGGGAAACAACAAAGTGCTCTTGAAGTCAAAACGTTAGGTAAGGTCTAGTGCAGGCATTGTCAAAGCATCATTAAGTATGGACTGTAAAAATGATGCGCCTTTGTTCAAGTAAACTAAAATAAAATGACTCATTACTAGCGTTATCCATTTTAACTCCAGCTTTGAGTTGGAAATTCAGAGGGCTTTTCCCAAAAAGAAGGATGTACTGTTTGATTTTTAATAACACCTTTCTGCTCCTTATCAAATAAATAAAAAAAATAACACCTTTCTGCTAAATATTTCAGTTACGATTGTTGATCTGCATGTCCAATATCAATGAACTTTGATGGAAAGCAAACATTTGATTTATTTCTGAAGGGAGAACTGCAAAGCAAACCTCTAAATTTTCCTTATCATAGCTGAGATAATTCTTGTGCTAATCTACTTACTCTTTTGTATATAGGGATTCCTTGGTAGTTCTATGTTGACTTTGGAGTTCCGATCTGCTTACCTATAAACTAGAAAGGTGAGCACAAATCAGTATACTACCAGCACTCATGCTTTGTTATTTTTATCTTGTAGTTCTGAAAAGATTAGCTTTCAGAGCATCAAGTCTTGCCATTCCGTTTTCTTTATTTGATCAGGACACATCTTGGCCTAGTGTTGTTATTACTTGGTTGACTTTACATCAGATGTGTACTGAACAGGAGACCAAAAAGAGATCTGCAAGTCAAGCAATAAATGTGTCTAGAACTTACTAAACTACACTAGAAAGAAGAATCAGTTCTAGAACTAATTGGATTACTAAACTAATTAACTTTTACTGTCTAAGATGAATAACCTTTAATCATTGGAATCCCACCAAATTCATAAATGCTTGATTTGCTTACTTCAGTTTCCAGGAACAGAAATCTCACTATTGAATGTTCAGCAAAGTATTAAATGGATATCCTACATTTGCCTTCAAATCCTTTATAACTATCGGGGAGTACAGGCTTGAAAAAAGGCACTAAAAAATTTGGGGCATTCCGAGAATCGAACTCGGGACCTCTCGCACCCAAAGCGAGAATCATACCACTAGGCCAAATGCTTCCCCTCAGTCTAAATGATAGCTGGAAGTTTCATATTCAGTTGACTGGAGTTTATAACATCCTATGAAATGATTTTCTAGGCGGGATAAGAATTCTCCCGTGTCTAGGGGCTCCTCCAATGTTAAAATAAAGTGTACAAAGAGACATAACAATGTTATTAAAGGTGTTTTAGTTGTAGACAGTGGGGAAGTTTTCAATATCTGGTTGTAATATCTGAACATACTCAACTGTAGAGTCAGTTAGAGATGAAAGAGCATTTGGAGAGTAAAATCAACTTAAGAGAATAAAAGCTTTAGCTAAATCAAGGGGCATTCCGAGAATCAAACTGGGGACCTTTTGCACCCAAAGCGAGAATCATACCACTGGACCAAATGCCCTCCTTTTGTTGGTCCCCTGGTTTAGATGATCCTTGAAGAGAATTCTCCTATGTCTAGTTGTTCCTCCAATGTTAAAATAATGTATACCGAGAGACATAACAATGTTATCAAAGGTGTTTTAGTTACAGACAGTGGGGAAGTTTTCCACATCTGGTTGTAATATCTAAAGACACTCAACTGTAGAATCAGCAAGAGATGATAGCCCTTGGGAGTTAATCAACTTGGAGTAAATTAAAAATTTAGCGAAGTCAAGGGGCATTCCGAGAATCGAACTCGGGACCTCTCGCACCCAAAGCGAGAATCATACCACTAGACCAAATGCCCATTGCTGGCATTGTCTTATTTGAGTCTTAGGCAAATGTATTTTCCCCTTGTGAGTTATTTGATCACAAATGTCATTGCTTATCTGTAATGTAGAATTCAAATACTCCTTATTTTCCACCAGATAATTTTCATTTTACTCCTTAGGTAGGAAGGTGTGGAGGACACGTATTAGGATAGAATGTTAGTAGGTAGCAGTGTGTTGTTTTACTTTCCGTTATCAATAGTAGTCGTAGTATTGCTCCTATGGTTTCTTGTCCTTCGATTTCTGTTACTATCTGTTGTTCCTTGTACATCGATCATTGTATTGTTGTGGTGTAGTCTTTGCTCTGTTACTAGGTGTTGTTGTTGTTATTATCTATTGTTTCTTGACTTCTGTTACTTCTTTTTTCTGGACTGCTTTGGACTGTTTTCCTGGAGCCGAGGGTCTATTGGAGACAAACCTCTCTACCTTTGAGGTAGGGGTAAGGTCTGTGTACACTCTACCCTCTCTAGAATCCATCATACTCAACCTTCTGGTCATCTGGAATCCAGAATCCATGAGATCTGTCTCCTGATTAAGAACTGTCATTGGACATGAGGGCTGGACTCTGGCATTAGCTGGATTAATATTACATGTTTGAGCTTCATAGTTCGAGTTGAGTCACTGCTGAAGAAAATAAAAGCTCCACTAAGGTGTATCGCGTTGATAGTTAAACATGGGCTTTTCTCTGAGTTCTCTTACTTCCAGTTCTCTTTTAGATACCTTCTTTCTCACGCTATATTATTATCACTTGTTTCATGGAATGGTGCAGCTCATGTTATGCAATTTTGGGTGCAAAACAACGTAGTACAATGATGTTCATGCTTCTTTGTTTCACTAAAGTGAAATGAAAATGGCTTCCTTATACTGACATGAAATTTTGAGAGCTTTTAGCTTGATTTTGTACAACACCTCTAAATGATTTCAGTTGTTACTGTTAACTTCCTTGACCCCTAAATGACCTTGTTATAGATCAAACATAATGATCCTTCGATTTTACAACAAATCCATGTACTAACTTCACTTTTAAGTTTTGCCTGCTTTGTCAAATTGAAAATGGATGGGAAAAGAGCATATCTGAAATGAGGCTTATGATAGTTGAGATACTTGAACTTATCTGTTCGACGTTTTATATTTAGGGATCTTTTGGAAGTTAGAAATGTTGAACCTTGGAGTTCCAGATCTGCTTGTCGGTAAACTGAACAGGCAAGCCCACCTCTGCACTATTGCAAGTACTCATGATGTATTAATTTTAGTTATAGATCTATATTTACCTTATTCAGCTTCAAGTGACTCATGCCATTTGGTTGTCTATTAAAATGAACTGAAAGAATCTTTACCTGCAAATTTTGTCGTAAGAAGAAAGTCGGCTGAGTTTTATAGTTGACTTGAGATTAGCTTACCAAAATGGAAACAATAAAGAGCTCTTGAAGTCAAGCATTAGGTAAGGTTTGGTACAGGGATTGACAAAGCAAAGTAAGATCTGGAATGTACAAATGGTCCTGCTTTTTGATAATTAATAACCTTAAAAATATTGATTCCCCTGTGGTATTAAATTGTCAGCATGTGACGAAGTGTGGATTCTATTTTTTGAATCTTAGTTACATAAATGGCTGATGAACTTGCTACAATTTTCAGAACATTAATCTCAATGCTGATTTTTTTTTAAAACAAAATACTAAGAATCTTGCACCCATACATCATGCAAAGGGCAGCCTGGTGCACAAAGTATCGTGCATTTATGCAGAATCCGGGGAAGGGACTCGCCCCAAGGGGTGTGATAGACAAGCTACCCTAATGCAAGTATTAGTGACTGCTTCCTCAGCTTGAACCCGTGACCTATAGGTTATACCCATGAATCATACAACTAGAGTAAATACCCACTGTTTATGTTTGTTATAGACAATCTTGCAATAAGGTTAACCGTAATAAGTCATCTAAGATGAAAAATTCAGGTTGTGTGCTAGTTGAATTTATCTGCTTCCATTGTTAACAGGGTGGAGGGTAAATTGTAGTGTTTGTATGATAAATCTGACACTACAGAAAAGGAACTATGAAGTGTATTTTCTTAGATCTCTAGCCAAAGGAACTACATTAGCCATTTATGGCCTTGCTTAATTGGAATATATCTATTAGAGAACAGAGTGAAGGAGCAGAGTTACAAGTAAAATGAAGTAAAAAATTATATTAGACGGGGCATTCCGAGAATCGAACTCGGGACCTCTCGCACCCAAAGCGAGAATCATACCACTAGACCAAATGCCCAGCTTTTGTTGGTCCCTCAGTCTAAATAATAGTTGGAAGTTCATGTTWGTTGTCTGGAGCTTGTATCATTTGTGARATAATTTTCTTGGAGGGATGAGCATTCTTGGGGATCCTCCATTGTTAAAATAATTTATAYAGAGAGTTATAGTRTGCTATTAAAAGTTACTGTTAGCCATATCTGRACATGCTCAATTGTTGAATCAGTTAGAGATGAAGGAGCATTTGGARAGTTAAATCAACYTAAGAGTAAATAAAAAGTTTAGCAAAATGAAGGGGCATTCCGAGAATCGAACTCGGGACCTCTCGCACCCAAAGCGAGAATCATACCACTAGACCAAATGCCCATTTGTTGACATTGTCATCTTTGAACTTTAGTCAATGTTTTTCCTGTTGTGAGTTATTTGATCATAAATGTCATTTCTCATCTGCAATATAGAATTCAGATATTCCTTATCTCACACCAGTTGATCTTCATTTGGTTGCTTCAATGTTCTCCGGTACTTTTGCGGACTCTCATTTGGATGTGTAAGATATAAAGAGGGGTACAGATATTGTGAAGGCAGAGTTAGGTCTGGATTGTAGTAATGGTAATCAGTAGACCAAAAAAATAAATTATTGATTCCTCTGTGGCATTAAATTGTCAGCATGTGACCAAGTTTGAATTCTATTGTTTGAATCTTAGAACATATATAAATGGCTGATGAACTTGCTGCAATTTTCAGAACATCAATTTTACTGCTGAATGTTTTACCAAATACTCCTACTTCGTAGGAATCCTTTGTAATTGACATCCCTTTAGTTGGGGGTGGGGGGCGGGGCGGAATACTGGGCATTCCAAGAATGAGAACTTGTGACAAGACCACTCAGATGTTGAGGTTCTCTCAAAGACAATCTTAACGTTGCAATTTGTCCTTGGTATCTGCTTAGATTGTTGACTAGAAGGAGAGTGAATTATGAAGTTTGTATGTTCATGTTCCTATTCCCAAAGCTGAGCACCCCCTTAAAGACGTGAGTGAAATAACTATTGAATTGTTTTTAGCAGTAAGCTTTCTTTGTCAATACGCACTATGTTTAACAATATCTATCCGGAAATTTACTCCAAAACTTTAGCCCTAAAGAAAATGAAAGGGGCATTCCGAGAATTGAACTCGGGACCTCTTGCACCCGAAGCAAGAATCACACTACTAGACCAAATGCCCTGTTTTTGTTGGCCCCCCGTCTAAATGATGCTGGAAGTTTCACATTCACTTGTCTTGAGCTTATACCATCTTATGAAATGATTTTCTGGGAGGGATGAGAATTCTCCTGTGTCTAGGGGCTCCTTCAATGTTAAAATAATGTTTACGGAGAGACATAGCAATGCTAATAAAGGTGTTTTAGTTGTAGACAGTGTGGAAGTTTCCCATATCTGGTTAGCCATATCTGAACATGCTCAATTGTTGAATCAGTTAGAGATGAAGGAGCATTTGGAGAGTTAAATCAACTTAAGAGTAAATAAAAAGTTTAGCAAAATGAAGGGGCATTCCGAGAATCGAACTCGGGACCTCTCGCACCCAAAGCGAGAATCATACCACTAGACCAAATGCCCATCGCTGACATTGTCTTATTTGAGTTCTAGTCAGTTGTATTTTCCCCTTGTGAGTTATTTGATCACAAATGTCACTGCTTATCTGTAATATAGAGTTCAAATAATCCTAATTTAACTACACCACATGATCTTCATTTGCTTGCTTAGATTTTCTTCAGTACTTTGCTTATTTGGATGTGAGGTATATAGAGGGGTTGCTTAAAATAATATGCTTCTGCAGTTCCTCTGGTTCTCATTGCTCTCGACGCCTAAAGATGCTATCAGCTTTGGTTTTTACTATCACTTGTATATTTACAATCTTATGCTATCATACTCAACCCTCTAGTCATCTGGAATCCGAATCCCATGAGATCTGTCTGGTGATTAAGAACTCTCATTGGACATGAGGCCAGGTCTCTGGCATTAGCTGAATTAATAGTACATGTTTGAGCTTCATAGTTCTAGTTAAGTCACAGCTGAAGAAAATAAAAGCTCCACTAAGGCGTATCACGTTGATAGTTAAACATGGGGTTTTTTCTGGGTTCTCTTACTTCCACTTCTCTTTTGGATACCTTCTTTCTTATGCTGTATTATAATCAGTTGTTTCATGGAATGGTGCAGCTCATGTTATGCAATTTTGGGTGCAAAACAACATGGTACAATGATGTTCATTCTTCTTTGTTTCACTAAAGTGAAATGAAAATGGCTTCCTTATATTGATGTGAAATTTGAGAGCTTTTGGCTTATTTTTGTGCAACACCTCTATGTCACTGATTAATGATTTCAGTTGTTACTGTTAACTTCCTTGACCCCTAGATGATCTTTTTATAGATCAGACATAATGATCGTTCAATTTTACGACAAATCCATGTACTAACTTCACTTTTAGGTTTTGCCTGCTTTGTCATATTGAAAATGGATGGCAAAAAAGCATATCTGAAATGAGGCTTATGATAGTTGAGATACTCGAACTTATCTGTTCGACATTTTATATTTAGGGATCTTTTGGGAGTTAGACGTTGAACCTTGGAGTTTCAGATCTGCTTTTCGGTAAACTGAACAGGCAAGCTTACCTCTGCACTACTGCAAGTATTCATAATGTATTAATTTTTAGCTTATAGATCTAGACCATTTGGTTGTGAATTAACATGAACTGAAATAATCTTTACCTGCAAATTTTGTTGTAAGAAGAAAGTCGGTTTAGTTTTGTAGTTGACTTGACATTAGTTTACCAAAATGGAAAAAATAAAAAGCTCTTGAAGTGAAGCATTAGGTAAGGTCTGGTACAGGGATTGATAAAGCGAAGGTCAGGTCTGAACTGTACAACTGGTCCTACTTTTTGATAATTAATGAACTTAAAAATTTTGATTCCCCTATGGCATTAAATTGTCAGCATGTGTCAAAGTGTGAATTCTATTTTTTGAATCTTAGTTACATAAATGGCTGATGAACTTGCTGCAATTTTCAGAACATCAATCTCAATGCTGATCTTTTAATAAAATACTAAGAAGCATGCACCCATGAATCATACAACTAGACTAAATACCCAGTGTTTATGTTTGCTGTAGACAATCTTTCAATGAAGTTAACACTAAGTCATCTAAGACGAAAAAGTCAGGTTGTGTTCTAGTTGAAATTATCTGCTTCCATTGTTAACAAGGTGGAGGGTAAATTATAGCTTTTGTATGATAACTTCGAGACTGCAGAACAGGAACTATGAGGTGTATTTTCTTAGATATCTAGACAATCGAAAAGGTTAGCCATTTATGGCCTGCTTAATTTGAATATATCAATTAGAAAATAGAGCTAAGTTACAAGTAAAATGAAGTAAAAAATTATATTAGACGGGGCATTCCGAGAATCGAACTCGGGACCTCTCGCACCCAAAGCGAGAATCATACCACTAGAC
>JACEIK010004443.1:17129-27219 GCA_018107945.1 Datura stramonium
AATAAAAATAAAACCTAAGTGTTCTATTTATACTAGTGGGAATTTTTTCCGGAATAACAAGCAACGTGTCACGGAGTGTATCGCGGAGCACTGCCTCCGTTACACGGTGTGTATCGCGGAGCACTGGCAACGTGTCACGGAGTGTATCGCGGAGCACTGCCAACGTTTCACGGAGGTATTGCGGAAGCCCTCTGGAAATTGCCCAATTTATTCTAACTTTGGTGTTTCACTCCTGATATCATTCCTCCAATTCACCAAATCATAGATTGGGTCCTCCAATGCATTATTTCCTTCAAAAACAAAGAATAATCATGTTGGTTAATATTTCTTCTCATTTATATAAAAATGCATAAAAATGTACATAATTAAATACATAAACAAGACAAAACTAAGTTATAAAGTATCACTTTGGCATGTAATTATGCCCAAGATCATGAATATTAACTATACTTCAGCTTAACAAAATATGGCCGAAAACGTATAATTTCCCAAGAGTTCAGGAGGGAGAAATGCTTACTTGAAGACTGTGATCTCATAGAAATCAGTTTAGAGTAATTACGACAACATTTGCTTGGGGGGCTACAATTTTCCGAGCGAATTTCGAGAAAATAACTCTGTGGTAATGCTCCGTGCAGGCTTAGAAATCAATACCTAAAGTTAATTTAAATTTGGACAACGTTTGACAGCATATTAAGAAATTACTTGAGAATTACGTGTTTCTTACTTTCTTGGACGACGACTGTTTATATATAATAAATTCAAATGATCCAATTGAATATATATAAGACTTGGGCGGTGGACAAGGGGTCTGTGGCACGGACCCTGTTGCACCAAAATGTGGGCTTTGTCACGGAGCCCAACGCGCCAGGGAAGGGTCCGTGACATGTTGCCTTTTGGGCAGCTGGTCTGGCCTTCTCCCTTGCAAGCTCAATTTCGTGCTCGTTTGATCTTTCCCTGGGCCCTTTTTCGCATGTGTCATACTCAAAAACTCTTGACTAACGTACGAATATGCTGACTTAAATGATAGAAACTTATAGAGTGTAACAGGTAAGCCTAGACATACACTTAGAGATTTCCCATCAGCTAGACAAGGCAAGGATAGAGCCAGTGCTCTAGCCAGCAGAATAGCAACCCCAGCAGCTCACCCATCTCAGCAGGGTGGGTTGCCTAGTGCAGGTGGCGGCCAGCTCCAAATGTAGTCCCAAGTATGTTATGAGTTTTTCATGTCAACCCTTGCATGTTTCTAGGCCCAGGAACCATAGTATAAGGCATAAGACCCCTTTTAGCATTTTAGTATGAGATTCATCCCGTGGAGGGTAGGAAATGGTTATAAGTATGAAGCCTTCAGTAGTAGCTGTAGGGACGAATGGAAAGTCAAGACCTAGTGATGTCAGCCTAGCATTAAGAAAGGATCCAAGAGCCTTAGAGCGATGACTTTAAGCTAAGGGGGAGATGATAAGGTGAAAGTATAGGATTAGTAACTATGAAAGATCGATACATGCTTATTCAGGTGTCTTCCCATACTTCAGTCAATATAATAGTCTACTCATGTCGTGTGTGAACATGTTATGCCCATTTCCAAGTTCCAAGTACTCCTTACGTGTATTCAGACTCATATTCGTAGAATGAGAAGTAACCACTTCATATGGTGATTCCAGTCTTCTTCCATGATTCCATCAATCTCAACTTCATGTCATGACCCTCGTTATGTATGTAAACTCATGTCTCTCAACATGCTTAGCTCTTGAACTCAGTCCTTGATATTTGCCTTAGCGGCTTATACGATCGTGCTATATTAGTTATATTCCCAGCTTGGGTTTCTTGAATGCTTCATGCTCATAATTTACTCTAAGCCCTACGAATGTTCCCCCATGATGGAAATGATGGTTACGACGTGTATGCCCAGGATAAGTCTCTATTCATGCTTGAGGTGTCAGGTGTGTAAAAGTTCATGAAGCATAGTTACTAGCCAAGCTTAGGAGAATAGGGGAATCTTTGAGTAGCGTTAGCTACATGGAGCCATGGGATAACCATACGTGACAAGCTTGAATGAGGTGGTGATGTATAGGTAGACCATAGTATGGTGTGACTAGTGACTCTTGATTAGAGCTCGAACTTGTACGACTTTCTCGTTAAGGGGAAGTAATATTATTAGTGGATAATTCTAGGTTTCCAGAGAGCATGAATGATTTTTTTGTGTATTGTGATGCCTCTAGGATTGGTCTTGGTTGTTTATTGATGCAACATGGTAAGGTCATTGCGTATCTCTCTAGACAGCTTAAGATTCATGAGAAGAATTACCCGATGCATGACCTAGAGCTAGCAGCCGCAGTGTCTTGTTGAAGATCTGGAGGCACTAATTGTATAGGGTGCATGTGGATCTATTCACGAATCAAAAGAGCCTTCAGTATGTGTTCGCATAGAAGGACCTGAATTTGTGATAAAAGGGGGATGGTTAGAGCTTCTCAAGGACTATGACATGAGTTTCCTTTATCATCCAGGCAAGGCCAATGTGCTGGAGGATGGAAAGAAGGATTTAGTAAAGGATGTGCATCGGCTTTCCTATTTAGCGGTTCGCCTTGTTAACTCAGCAGATGGTGGTGTTATTGTTCATAATGGGTTAGAATCTTCATTGGTGACCAAGATCAATGCTAGGCAAAATGAGGATCCTATCTTGGTAAAGATAAAGGAAGCCTTCCAGAATCAGAAGGTGGAGGTCTTCTCCCAAATGGGAGATGGTGTACTTCGTTATCAGGGTCGTTTATATGTTTTGAGGGTTGATGATTTGAGAGGAAAGATGTTGCATGAGGCTCATGGTTCTCAATATTCTATCCACCCAGGTGCCACCAAGATGTATCGTAACCTACAAGAGGTCTATTGGTGGAATGACATGAAGTAGGACATAGCTGAGTTTGTGGCTAAGTGCCCAAATTATCAACAAGTGCATCAACGACATGGAGGTATGGTATAAGACATTAGTATCCCTACTCGAAAGTGGGAAGAGACCAATATGGACTTCATCACAGGGTTTCCTTGTACACACCGACAATATGACTCTATGTGGGTGGTTGTAGACAGGTTGACCAAAGTAGCATATTTTCTACTAGTCAAAACTATCGATTCAGCTGAGGATTATGCCAGATTGTACATTCAGGAGTTGGTCCAGTTTCATGGAGTGCCATTATCCATTAATTCAGATAGAAGTACCAGTTCACTTCACAGTTGTGGAGATCGTTTCAAAAGAGACTTGATACTCAGGTCAAGCTTAGCACAACTTTTCACCCGCAAACAGAAGGTCATGCCAAACGGACCATTCAGACCTTGAGGATATGTTGACAGCATGTGTGATTGACTTCAAGGGTAGTTGAGAAGATCATTTTCCTCTCATCGAGTTTACTTACAATAACAGTTAGTGCTCTAACATTCAGATGGATCCATTTGAGGCTCTTTATAGGCGAAGGTGTAGATCACCTATCGGATGGTTTGAAGTAGGTGTGGCTACATTGATAGGGACATATTCAGTCCATGAGGCCATGGAAGAAGTCCATATTATTAGGGAAAGGTTGAAAATAACTTAGAGTCTTAAGAAATCTTATGTGGATTTTAGACGGAGAGAGCTTGAGTTTAAAGTTGATGATTGGGTGTTTTTGGAGGTGTCTCCCATGAAGGGAGTGATTAGGTTCAAAAAGAAAGGGAAGCTTAGTCCCCAATATGTTGGTCCTTATAGGATTCTGAGGCGAGTTGGAAAAGTGTCCTATGAGTTGGAGCTACCAACGAAGTTAGTTTCGGTACATCTAGTTTTCCATGTATCTGTACTGAAGAAGTGCATTGGTGACCTGGCCTTCGTTGTTTCGGTGGAGAGCATAGGTGTTAAGGATATCCTTACCTATGAGGAGGTTCCTGTTGATATCCTTGATCGTCAGGTTTGAAAGTTGAAAATCAAAGAAGTAGCTTCAGTGAAGGTTTAGTGGAGGAATTAGCTTATTGAGGGAGCTATTTGGGAAGCCGAAGCAGATATGATGGCTAGATATCTGCATCTTTTCCCTCCTGACTCAGTTTCAGTATGAGGTATCAGTGTCCTCCTTAATACTCTATCCAGTTTCATGTCGAGTTCATGTTTCTAAATTCCTTTCATGTCAGCGCGTGTATGTATGTTTCACGAATTCAGTTCAGTCATATGTATCAGTCTGGAGTTAGTCACTCCGTTAGTTTTCAACATGCTTAATCCATATTCGAGGATGAATGTTCCCAACGGGGAGATAATGTAACACCCCCAAAAGTTTCCAAGACTAGATCCGGGATTTGGAAATAGGATCAGCATAAAAAGTTGAAAAATGTCTCAGAATGACTCATCGTACGAGTCGTAGTGAGGAGTAACGGGTCGTAGTGAGGAGTAACAGGTCGTAGGACTAAGTAATGGTATGATTTTGGTTGACAGGTTCTAGACGAATGAGTCAAGGTAAGACCCATTAATCGATGTAATGGCTCATGGTCACAAGGCGTGGTTTGTCTCTACAGAAGAAGGCCTAGTAGCAACGGGCCATGATATGACTCATAAGTCGTAGCAACGAATGGGTCCAACAACCCATAGTCACAAGGTACGACCCGTTGTTTGGGTCCGTTGGGAGGATTCCGGGAGCTATGCATGAAGTCAGTGGTGACAACGAGAGGAAATGATGAGTCATTGTGGCGAGTAATGACTTATCCTGTATAGACGACATTTGAAGGTCTGAGAATGGGGGATTAAAGAGGAAACCATGGGTTTTTGTTCCATGGTACGACCCATGGTACGATCCGTGGCATCTAGCAATGACCTTTTTTTCTGTGAAATCATTAAGGGTATTTTTTAAATTCTAAGCTCCTAAGTCCTAAACTATGATGTTTTAAGTGCTGAAAGGAGTGTTTAAAGAGGGTTTAGCCTATCTCAAGTCATTAGGTTCCCATGCATGCAAAGTCTAGAAATTCCCTTTGAAGATCAAGTTTGAATCCCTCAATTTCTTTCCCAATTCTCTTGGGCCTTCAAGGATAGATAGAGAATTAACCTACCCAGGTATGTAGGGCTATGGATGAGAGTTTTCTTTCACTCTCATACCCAAATTTCTCCTCAAGTTCATGAATTCAAGTAAATGTTTTATGGGGTTTTAACACAATTTTGATAAAATTCTCTATGATATGTCTATGGGTCAATTCCCCTCATGTTCCAAAGCATGTTTTAAGATTTATGGGCATATTTTACACAAATTGATTATAAATTCACGATTTCAAGTTTTTAGAAATTATGTCCTATTATACATGTTTTATGAAAAGTCAAGTTTATGATTCATGATTTCAAGTATGATGAGATATCTAGCATGAATGAATGTTTGTAAATTACCCATGTATGAATCTATAATTTTGACTTATGAAGTCTATTTCAAGTATGCATGATTTTAAGATTTGGGCATGCCCACATAGATTAAGCATGTTTTCATGATTTAGCGCAGTTTTATAAAATCAGCTTACCATATGTTTAGAGTCAATACTCTTAATTCAGCTTATGGTATGTTTGAAGCCAGGACTCCTAAATGTTCAGATTTCAAACTATACATGTAATTATGATTCAACTGCATTGACAAATGATGGGAGCACCTTACATGTTTTAAGGAGTAGTGTCTTGCGCCGAGTAGGTTCGGGGTTCAGGTAAACCCCGGGTCTCAGAACTATGCTCTAAGGTAGGTATACATATACATTGGGACCTTCCTTGTGAGTTTTCCCCTGCCCCCAAAAGGGGCCTTAGCTTGATATCGATATTATGGTATCGCCCTTAGCCTTGGCAAGATTTTAGACGGCTCTGCCCACTTGAGTGTGATAGTTGGGGCATTGCGTAAGCTCTATCGTGATGGTGTCAGTTATGATGAGTCTTCCATTATTTCTCATGATTTTAGGTATTTATGTTCATGATTTATGATATTATGTTTTACTGCAACTTTGGCCCAATGACCAATTTATGAGCTTTTATTAGCCTATTCTTTTGATAGCCATATTATAAGCTTGAATCCCTTTTTGTTGTATTAAATTATATTTGATCCAAATGACTCCTAGAGCACTTTAATGAATATTTTTTGTAGGAAAGGAGCATAATTGGAGAAGTGAAGGGAAAAGCTGAAAAGTGTGGTGAATTGAAAGAATAGAAAAAGGTGAAATTTTCCTAAACAAAGAGGGTGATTTTAGTGGGAAAACAAAAAAGAAGACAGAGCTTTGAAAAATTGAAGATTTACCGATTAACCGTATCCATTTGTTTACAATGAACCTATTTTGGCCCTGGAATCTCAACATAAGAAAAATATTTAAGTTGAGGGTAGCTAGAGTAGGGGTGTGTAAAAGGTGGGAACGAAAGAAAGAAGAATTGAAAAAAAATTATATGTGAATAAGCTCAAGGTTGAAAAATCCCCACTTGGCACCTAAGTTGAAAATTGAAAAATAAAAGGAGGTATAAGGAGAGAATTTGGAAATTGAGGAAAGTGCTAAAAATTCAAAGTGTTGTGAAGTATTAAAGTGCTTAAGGAGATTAGTCACTATCTTGGCCAAATAGTTCCTACCCATCTTTTAACCTACANCCATTCTTGAAGCCTTTCTTTATTTTTGTCCCCATTTCTTTCAGCACACGGAGATTAGTCACTATCTTGGCCAAATAGTTCCTACCCATCTTTTAACCTACATTACAACCAAATTAAAGTCCTAATTGATCCTTGATTCATAATTTTATATTAGCGGAGTATTATACTAAGGGAAAGCCTATGGGTCGTCTTTTGCATGTATGTTGAGTTCTTTGGGAGAGTGAGCGGAAATTATTTTATTTATTCCCAAGTTAATCTTATTCTATATCTTGTGTGAGAACGGGCATCTCTCCAAATTGTGAGGGGAATAATGGTAAGACTTTGGTTTAATCTTGATTGCTAAATTACATATAATTCATGTTGGCCAAAAATATGTCTTGATGAGTTAGTTTTCAAAAGTTAAGTGATTTCGAACTTTGACATTCTAATGTTGATCCTATATGCATGCGAGTGAGTTATTTTGAGCTTCATTGATATGTCTCATGATCCTAAGTGTAAGTAGACCTGTCCGTAGGATGAATTTTGTGCTTAAAATTGAGAAGAGAAATAGTAGATTGTTTGAGGACGAACAATAGTTTAAGTTGAGGGTATGATGAAGGGTGTACTTACACACTTCATAGACGTATTTTGCGCACACTTTACTATGTTTTGAGAACAAATCGTGTGTGTTTTCATGTGTTTATATTACATATTTGTGAAAATGGATAAAAAACATGATGAGATGTTTTTAGGGCTTAAAATGATGAATTCGAAGGTATTTAAGGCTTATTGATCAAATGTGAAGAAGTGGGATCAAAAGATGCAAAAATTTAAGACCGCACGATGTTGGCATTGCCATGCGTGAGGCAGCCGCACACTGGCGCAAGGCCAAGTGCGGCACGGCACTCCTTCAATGCACCAGCATGTGCACGACAGAAGCATGTCTGGGCAGGGGCAGGCGCGAGGCGCCCCAACTCAGGCGCATGGACACGCGCGACGCGGCAGGAGAGTAGGCACGATGGAAGGCGCACAGCAGCTTACTTCCCCATGCATTGGCATGTTCTACGCGGCACTGGACGCGGTAGTGGCAAGAGGTGATGTGGAAAGGAGTTTTTAATGCCAAAAATTGGTTTCCTACATCAACTAGGAAGACGAAACTAACAAATCCCAAGACAAATTCATCAAGGAAAAAGGAAGACATAAATCTCCTATAAATACCCCTTTATTTTCATGTAATAAAAAAATCTTTGAGAATCAAGTTTTAAATCAAGCTTTACATCAAGTTTCAAGTCTTACAATCTAGTTTTGAGAGTTAGTTTTATTTTGAGATACGATTGTAAAGTTGTTCTTTCGAATGTTGCATTAATCAAGTGAAGGTTCTTCCGATCATTGTTCTAAATATTATTTTAAATTTTTGTTTATGAATACTATTAATTTACTTATGAACATGATAGGCTAAAACTACCATAACTAGGGTTGTGGGAATTATGGTGAATTAACGAACTAGGGTTAGCACGAAGTGATTCTAAAATCAATACTAAACGCTTATATTGTATTCTCTTCATCTTTAACAATTCTTAACGGTGTGCAATGTTACAAAGTGCCTGAATTCTTTACTTGCTTTGGTCGAAGAGGTAGAGATTAGGAAAAGAGAATTACAATGGAGCCTTGATTTTTATGATCATTGTATTAACTTGAGCTATGGTCGTAGGATAGTTATATCTAAAACTTTGTGATAACGGTTATTTTCATGAGACTTGGTCGAGTAATTGAGTATAGTCATTCAATAGGGATTGGTCGATCGTTTGAATGAACCTAAGTTATCAGTTCTATAAGTAAGGTATTGGAATAGGTCATTAGTGTAAAACCCGAAGTAGTTAAGGATCCATGGGGAACACTTACCGTAGTTAATTGAATAAATTTGGAAACAACCACCGACTTCTCAACATTGTTACTTATTTTTACAAATTCCCCCTTCTTAGGTAATAATCGACTAAAAAGCTTAAGCGCTAGCGTGTTTCTACATCCTTCCATATTCCCTGCGGAATCGAACCCAACCTCTAGTTGGGTTCTTTATTGAAAACGTTCGCTTCACACCTCAGTTAGAAGTATGGTTTGAGCGTTATTAGTCTTGCAAGTTGCCTTTCGATTAGAAGCAGCATAAGTGTCGTTTATATGAATCGTTGTCACTTAGATTAGCTAGTGATGTCTTGCTGCCTTACTAATTCGATAAGGACCTTTGGTTAGCTGTTTAACACTCCTTGTTCATTGTTAGTAGCATAACGAGTAGGTTGGCGATAAGATGAAATGTTTGTGATGCCTATACATGACAAAGCTCGCCTTTTGGCCTATCCTAACACCTATAGAGCTAGAATTTTAGTATTATAGTTTGACCTTCGAGTAGTGGCACCATGACTGCCTATTGAACATTTTTGGTAAGTGTCACAGGTGTTATACCTATTGTTAGCGATCTTATAGCATCATACAACATATAGGTTTCCATACAGGTCGCATGAAAGGCCACCTTACTAGTAGATAGCTTACTAGATTTTATGAAGCCTTAATCATCTATCTTGTTAGTTGTTAAGTATTTAGGCCCGAACCCTTAGGATGTTTATGTAGATCCCATCTACAGATTGCCTAGAAAGGCTATAATCAAGTGTACCCTGCCTTCGGGGCTATACTTTGCTTATGAGAGCTTTAAAATATCTCGAAGGACTAGATTGAGGCCTACAAAGCGATATTGACGTCTATTCACTTATAGACTTCCTTTATGCCCAAGTTGGTAATACTGACCCTCAGTAGAGTCCTGTGTGCTCAGGGTGCAGTTACAGGAGCCCAGAAGGCTCAAGTATAGTGACAGCAGCCTAGAAGGTTCAAGATACAGTTAGAGATATAGGAGCCAAGCGTGCTCAAGATACAGTTACAACTTGC
Organism: Datura stramonium; assembly: GCA_018107945.1. Lineage (NCBI taxonomy): Eukaryota > Viridiplantae > Streptophyta > Magnoliopsida > Solanales > Solanaceae > Datura > Datura stramonium. The sequence goes on from JACEIK010004443.1 coordinate 26,639, forward strand.
CTATGGGGATACAGTGTTAGGAATAGGGATTTGTAGATTGAGGTATACCTGTCAGGGCTCATGGGGGCTCAAGTAGGTAATTCTTTGTTGTTTGTACTTACTAGGCTTATGGGATCCAGGCTAGGTTTTTGTTTGACTATTGCCATTTTAGTTTCCTATATAACTTAATAAGAACTTTCAGGTTATTCTCTTATTCTTATAGTTGTTTACATTCTATTCGTACTATCAATTTGGTTCCATCTTATAGTTATTTCCTTACATACCCAGTGCATTATTGTACTGACGCCTAATCTTATGGGTGCTGCATTCTTGCCTGCTTGTTCTGATAGACAGGTTTAGAGACCTCCTCAGTAGCAGTTTAGGCTCAGTACATTGGTCAGCTCCTCTCTTTTGGAGTTTCCATACTTTAGAGGTTTTCCTGTATTTTGATGTATAGTTATTTTGGGTAGGTCGGGGCCCTGTCCCGGCCATGTATTTACTCCTTAGAGGCTTGCAGACAATGAGATTATATAAAAGTTTGTTATTGTCCATGTTAAGTCTATTATTTTGTCTGAGTAGTTTGGCGGCCTTAATGGTCCTTA
>JACEIK010004443.1:31485-46676 GCA_018107945.1 Datura stramonium
TGTAGTGTTCTTATTAATTGTATAGTAACAAATTTAATTTTCCTCCAATTTATTTAAAATCTACTCACTTTCTATCTAATTCATGTCATCTTTAGCCATTTTGATCAAATTCTGGCCATATTTTAAAATTCCAATTCAATTTCAATTTAATTCCTAACATGTAACCCGTATGCGACCCATGTAAATGACCCGCAATCCGACCTATTAACTAACTCTTCATCTCAGCCATCTATATAATATAATCTAACAGTTGAGATTAAACCTACTCTATTTACCTTATTTGATTATAACAACCCCAAACTCTAACCATTCTCTCATTTCTCTCTACCAATAGCATCGCGCTGCCTCACAAAACTCCCAACCCCTCTCTTCTATTTGTCTCCGGTGAAACGACTAAACTGGAGAACATCCAAGAACTCCCACCGCCGCTCCTCTCCCTCATCGTATTCTCACCTTACTGATCCAGCGAACCACCACCAACACGCCGCTCACTTATCTTCTTTTCGTTCTTTTCCTCTCCCGTCCCTCCACTGCCTTCTCCGACAAGCAAAAGTGCCGCAACACCCTTCCTCTTTATCTTCCTCTTCATCTCCCTTCACTCTCTTCTTCTCCTCTCCGTTGTCGACCACCGGTGAACCACCACCAACCCCTGTCGGTGAACACCAGCGAAGCTACACCACGAAGCAGCAGGCTCGACTTTATTATTATTTTATGGTCCAATTTATGTCCAAACAAGGTAATTTTATAATGCCCAGACATAATTGATTCAATTGTTTTCTTAGAGAAGAATTTTATTAACATATTTTCCATATTTTTCCTTTCCTTTTTACTCTCTAATTGACTCAAAGAGATTCCCTTTAATTAATTTTTGAATATTTTCTCCTCTTTTTTAAATTCTTACTTATTAACTATAAAAAGGAGGCCTTTTCCTCTCTTTTGAGGGCACTCGAAAATTGCTAGGCTTTGGTAATCTAACATTCAAACAACCATTCCCTCTAACAGTAGAACTTTCTCTCCTATCTCTTTAAAATATGAATATGTTTCAAGGCTTTTCTGTAGTCTCTCTTAACTAGTTAGTCTACTTACTTGTGTTACATTCTTACAATAGAATGCTTAAATCTGCTACGTGCATCCTGCAATGGTAATTATTAATTTGCCTTGAATTTGTAATGTGTTATTCCCTATGTGATGTGTTTATCTTTAAAATATGATCTATTAAGTCTAGAGTGTACGTGTTCATATATGTTACTGTGTTTTGTTTCTTTGCTTATCAGGTTTCCTTCTGAAGGAATAAAATCGAAGAGTCGCTTTGGGTTTGGTCCTAAAAGAAATGAGTTATGTTGTTTTGTAACTAGTTTAAATTTAATATTATGTATTTTATGTATTTTGTACTTTCAGTTGTAATATTGTAATGAATGCTAATGATAGTGAAAAGGGGTTTATTGATTTGAGGGGGGGTAAGGATTGCATGTTTCTTCACTGCCTTTCCTTAGATTACATAATTAGTTCTATTAGAAATTATGAAATTAAATTATGTATATGTGTAAGCATATTTTATTTAGCCTTAGAAATCATGTCTAGGTACGACGCTTCAACATGTTAATCACTTAGAAAATACAATGATATATTTTATCTTGGTAAAATTATGCAGAGAAAATGAACTTGAATCCGTCATGTTTGTTAGATATTATGTCTATAGGATATAATTATCTGGCTTGCAGAATTAATTCTATAATATTAGGTATCTTGCCAAATAGGTTTGTTGTTATGAATGTGTTTGATTTTTACTTGCTAGAACTAAAAAGCATGTATAAAAATTGGTAATCAAAGAAAGCATGTTTTTAGGATCTACATCAGTTTTAATAAGAAACATGTCTGATAAATATGATTTTCCATGCTTTAGATATCTTGCTCATAGGATTTAATCAAGATTATTAAACAACCTATTTTAAACCAATGGGATAATCAGTGATCCTTTTCCATATTTATAAGGGAAAATATGGTAAAGATCATGTCAAAGAATCAAATACTTGCTTACATCTAGTGCTCTGCTAAAATTAATGTCTAAATGTATTTTATTATCTTCATATTTTAGTAGAAAACTTGTTAGTAGGAATTTCACTTTTGTTTGTGTTCACTTTTTATATATATTTCATTACTAAATATTTGTTCAAAATTATACAGACATCATGCCTATAAGACATGTTTAATTTTAATCAACACAGAGGCTTATATGAAAACCTTTACATGCTTATTGTGTTTCTCTAGCCTTTATCTTTTTCTTTGATGTAATCTTTAATAACCTAAGTAATCTCAAGATGCAAAAATCCAATTTAGTAGTTCACTGCCTCTTAGACAGTAAGCTTGGGATGGGTAGGCACTTGCTAAGGTGTTAGTACTCGTTCTGCTAGAATGACTTTGGATTAATAATTAATCAATTAGGTGGGTAGGAGGACATGATAGTCTGTGCTTGCTGAATAATATGAGCAACCTCAACTGTCACGACCCGAATGTACACCCGGATCTTAGACACGGGACAAGGGACCCCGAGAGACCCCGAGTCGATCCATGGCACATGCATACATCTAATCTCCTTTAAGTAAAGCGAGATACTTAACATAAAACATAGCGGGAATGTAAACACTGCATAAAACAAGAAATACTAAGCGTACACATGAGATGAATACTACACATTGTCTGAAAGTCTCTACTACATACGATGGGTTGATGGGACAACATCCCCAACTAACCCAAACAACACTAAAACATAATATAACATAAAAGTTTGTCAAACAACCCTCGGAACATGAGGGCTCACCAATAAGCTGAGAACGTAAGCTGAGCCGAGCTAAGGATGAGGATGAGCCTGAGATCCGGACCCTGTTTCATGAACCAATACAACACAGAAGATATGCGGTCAGTATGTGGAATGTACCGAGTATGAAAAGTAAGTAAAACGGACATTTAAAAGTAAAGCAAAACTCATAAGTAACGTAGGAGAAGGACATCATGCATATATCATAAACATCGTAAGAAATCATAAGGCTCAAGGCTTTCAAATCATTCATAAATCATTCATAATCATAATCGTAAATAAACATTATCAAAACATAACTTGAGCCAATAACGTAAATATAACAATGCATAAGACATGCAAAACAATGGGAGGACTCATCATAACCAACACCAACATGGTAGATCCTTTCATGATGCCCCAACTATCTCACTCAAGTGGGAAGAGCCGACCTTGGCTCGACAAGAGAGGGTCGTGCATTAGGCATGATATCACATTTGAGGGGATAATTATCAATACAATATATCATTATAAACCCAAGGTGGAACGTGGTTATGAGACATAGGCGTAGTCCTTTGAACATCGGGCTGCTCGGTGCTAGACACGGCTCCCAAAAATATGCATATAGGCTCATACATAAATCAATAGCATCATGCATTAAGATTCAGTGGATAAAATATAACATTTATCATCATTGATCCCCTTTAAAACATGCTTAGCCAAGAATCATATGCCCTTTTTATCATCCAGCATCATAAATCGATAAATTATGTAATTCACTTCATAAATCATAAATCATTCTTTAACGTGTGGGCATTGCCCAATACTTCAGCATATTCAATTCTTTCAAAATATGCTCATAAACATGGGTAACTTGAATTCATGCTTTTCCTTCATCAATAAATTCAAAATATTACATATTAATTGTAAATCATAACTTTCATGGACCTTCATCAAATGGGCATTTTCGATTTAAAAGATTAAAACATGATTTTAAGAAAAATAATATAAAACCTGCCCATCATTCATAATTCAGTAATTAAAACTCAATTAGATAAAACCCATAAAGAGAAATCACATTTCCATGCATGTGAGTAAGACCCCATAGAATTTGAATAGGAGGATAAATTGATTACATTCAAATTTGGGCATGGGTGTGAAAGAAATCACCCATTCTAAACCCTATATACCTGGGAATGGATTGATTTCGAGGTTCCTTTAATACCCACAAAGAAATTGATGGAACTTGGGAAAGAAAACCTTGAATCTCCCAAAAATCTCTCTAAAGTTCTTGCATGAGAATGGGAATTCATAAAGGACTTAACTAATCTTATCACACTCAGAAAAATACACAAAACAATGTAGTTTAGGGTCTAAAAGCGTGAAAAAGTTGAATATGCCCTTAATGAACCTGCCCTGAAATCTGGCCGGATGAAACCCATGAATGGTAACAACGAGTCGTGGGAACCACCAACGACCCATCATGTCCCTCGTTGAATGGACTGCTAAATGCCTTCTCTTGGAACTGACCAACGGACGAATAGGACGACTCGTCCTCTGAAACCACAGTCCGTTACACCGTCCGTTGTTTGCTCATCATAAAATCTAAACCCCCTTACCAAGAGCCTCACCACAAGTCGTGGTTCCTTCCAACGAGTCATGGTCTCAACCTGTCACCTCCACTAGAAATTATTAGCCTCCAACAACGACCCGTGGTTACCTCTAACGGGTTGTTGGGTCTCCTGTTATTTACTCAGTCGCCTAGCTTGACCCTAACAACGATTGCAAAGGAAGGACAATTTTATCCCACAACTGGTCGTCATACCTCTCGTTGTATCCACTGCCACCAACCTTTCCCTGACCAACGACAACATTTATCGACTGGTGGTTTGTTACCACGAGTCATTCTGTGGTCCGTATTGCGGTATTTGCCAATTTTTTTGAACTTTTCCAATTACACTCGTAGGTCTATTCTTAGGCCTTCCCAGGGTATTACAATATCTCCTCCTTAGAAACATTCGTCCTCGAATGTAGGAAACAAGCAGCAAACAGAAATATACAATTTATCACATCTATATATTGATCATTTTCACCGAAATTTTCACGGAATGACTACCTCCAAACCAGACCACATAGCTGAACTGATCTCATGCTTCACATACACATTCATACACATAAAAGAAACTTGCACACATGAACTGAACATAAAAACTAAATGGGATCATAGAGTAGAACTAAAAACTCAAGTCGGAGCTGAGCCGGTTGAGAACAAATGTGGGTATCTAGCCATCATATTTTCTTCGGCCTCCCGCGTAGCTCCCTCAACATGCTGATTTATCCATAAGACCTCCAAAACTGAAAGGTAAACTGAGTACCTTGGTCTGAAATAATAGACAAGGGTACTCCATGAAGTCAAACCAACTCCCGAATATACAACTTGGCATAATCATCCGCTGAATCTGTGGTCTTGACCGGTAGGAAATGTGCATCCTTTGTTAATCTGTCTACCCCCACCCAAATGGAATCATAGTTTCAGCGAGTACGATGTAGGCTTGTAAAGAAATCCATATTTATTTCCTCCCACTTCCAAGTGGGAATGGGGAATGATAATATCCTGAAGTACACCTCATGGCCTTTGATGCTCGACTTTCACTTGATGATAATTGAGACATTTAGCTACGAACTCCGCAATATCCTTCTTCATACCATACCACCAATAGATTTCTTGCAAGTCCCGATACATCTTCGTGGATCCCGGATGGATGGAATATCGGATACCATGTGCCTCATGCAATATACGAACCCTCAAATTATCGACGTTCGAAACACATTGTCGACCCTGGTATCGTATCACACCATCTCCCCCTTGGGAGAAAACCTCCATCTTCTGACTCCGCCCCGCCTCCTTCAGCTTCCTCAATACTGGATTCTCATCTTGCTTGGATTCATCAACCATCAGGGACGATTCTGACCCGTTATGTACAACAACACCGCCATCGGTCGAGTCGATCAATCTAACTCCCAGTCTTGCAAGTCGGTGAACATCTTTCACCAACTCCTTCTTCCCCTCATACACATGGGAAACACTCTCCATTGAGAGCCTACTAAGCGCATCCGCAACCACATTTGCCTTGCCCGGGTGGTAGAGGACACTCATGTCGTAGTCCTTTAGCAACTCCAACCACCCGTTTGCCGAAGATTTTGATCCTTCTGTGTGAACACATATTGCAAGCTCTTATGATCTATAAATACATCCACATGGACCCCATACAAGTAATGTTGCCATATCTTCAATGCAAACACCACCGCAGCCAACTCGAGATCATGGGTTGGGTAATTCTTTTCTTGAACTTTCAGTTGTCTCGAGGCATATTCTATTACCTTCCCACGCTGCATCAACACACACCCCAACCCGACTCTCGAAGCATCACAATATACAACAAAGCCATAAGTATCCTCAGGCAAAGTCAACACAGGTGCTAAAGTGAGTTGGGTCTTCAACTCTTGGAAGCTTTTCTCACACTCCTCTGACCATTGGAACTTTATCTTTTTTTGAGTCAACTTAGTCAAAGGAGCCGCAATAGATGAGAAACCCTCAATAAACCTCCGGTAGTTGCCAGCTAGACCCAAGAAACTCCAATTTCTAAAGGATTCACCAGTCTAGGCCAATTCTTCACCGCTTCGATTTTCTGAGAATCCACCCTTATGCCTTCGCTTGATACCACATGACCCAGAAATGCCATCGAGTTTAGCCAAAATTCACACTTGCTAAACTTTGCATACAACTAACGATCCTTGAGGGTCTGCAGCACTATTCTAAAATGAGTGGCATGCTCCTCCTCACTCCAGTAGTATATAAGAATGTCATCGATGAACACGATCACGAACATATCCAGATATGCTTTGAATACCCTGTTAATTAAATCCATAAAAGCAGTAGGGGCATTGGTTATTACGAAAGACATAACAACAAATTCATAGTGACCATACTGAGTCCTAAAAGCGGTCTTCGGGATGTCACTCTCCCAAACTCTGAGTTGGTGATACCCGGACGTGAGATCAATCTTGGACAAGCACTTGGCACCCTGAAGCTAGTCAAAGAAATCATCAATCCTGGGTAAGGGGTACCTATTCTTGAGGGTACCCTTTTTCAACTGCCGACAGTCAATACACATGCGAAGGGAACCGTCCTTCTTTCGAACAAATAGAACTGGTGCACCCCATGGAGATTAGCTCGGTCTAATGAAGCCCTTATCCAACAGATCCTTTAACTGATCCTTCAATTCCTTTTAGTTCGGCTGGGGCCATCCTGTAGGGAGGAATAGAGATAGGCTGTGTATCGGGTAATAGATCAATACCGAAATAAATTTCCCTCTCCGTAGGAACACCAGTCAAATCATCTGGAAACACCTCTGGATATTTGCACACCGAAGGAACTGACTGAATAGTTGGGGTCTCGGACTGCATATCCTTAACCCTAACTAGGTGGTACATGCAACCATTAGAGATTATCTTCCTATCCTTAAGATAGGAAATAAACCAACTTGCTGGTACCACGGAACTACCCTTCCACTACAACATGGACTCACGCGAAAAACGAAATTCCATCATACGATTCCTACAATTTATCGAAGAATAACATGAAAACAACCAATCCATTCCAAGAATAATGTTAAAGTCAGTCATTGCTAACTCTACAAGGTCTGCGGAGGTAACCTTATGCAACACAGTGACCGGGCATTTCCTATATACTAGTCTAGCTATGACCGAATCACCACCAGGGGTCGAAACTGAAAATGGTTCTGACAAGGTCTCGGGACTAACTCCAAGACTACTAGAAATGTAAGGAGTCACAAAAGACAAGGTAGCTCCCAGATCTAGCAAGGCATAAACATCAATATGAAAGACACGAACATACCAGTGACAACGTCTGGTGAAGTCTCCTGATCCTGGCGTGAGGTAAGGGCATAGAATTTGTTTTGGCGTTGTACACCACCTCTACTAGTTGATGCTACCTGTAGAGCAGAACGGGCTGGAGTTGCTGCTGTCCTGGTGGTCTGTGCATGACCTCTATCATCACCCTGTCTAGCATATAGACATGCTCGGCGCATGTGTCAAGATCTACTACACCCATAGCAGACATCTGAACCGAGTAGGCACTCCCCAGCATGACTCTTGCCGCACTTTCCGCAAGCTAGAGAAGTATACTCTAACTGGGTGCCTCTCTTATCCCTCGATCCTGAAGCCTTGCTCCTCTAATCACCCCTGGGTTTGGATGGAACACTAGATGATGATGGTGCTGGGGCTAGTGATTTCTTCTTAAACTATGGACGGTAGCCACCGCCGACCTCTGATGCAAAAACCCACGGCTATCCGTTCGAGCCCTCTTGTCCTCCCTCTCCCTCGCATGAGCTGCCTCCATCTGTTGGGCGTACAACACTATGCGAGGAATGTTTATATCCTGGTGGAGCATAGCAGTCCTGTAATCCTTATCTAGATAACTAGCGAGACCATAAATGAATCGGCTCACCCACACCCTTTGATCCATCACTAACTCTGGGGCATACTTTGACAAACAAGTGAACTCAACGAATACTCCAACATTTTCATCTTTCCTTTCTTGAGTTTTACAAACTCAGCTTCTTTCAACTCTCTCATCTCCAGAGGGAAGAACCTGTCGAGAAAGACCATGTGGAACTCATCCTAGCTGAAAGGGCCTTCTCCCGCTGCCTGTTGTCCTTCCATTGCTTATACCAAATATGGGTGACCCCTTTTAGCTAATAGAAGGCTAAGTCCACACACTCCAAATTTGTCACCCTCATAATCTGAGTGACATTCACAATCCTTTCAATGAACTCGTGTGGATCCTCATCCATCTTTGATCTTGTGAACTCAGGAGGGTTCATCCTCGAGAAGCCTCTAATCCGAGCCGCCACTGCATTTCCATTCTGTGGAACCTACACAACAACCTGCTGGTTGACCTGAGCGATCAAGGCCTGCGCCAACATCTGACTAGCCGCTTCTAACTCAGTGTGGGTGACTGGCTTTGGTTCTTGAGGCTCCTGAACAGGTGGGGATTGCTGATGCCCATGGTCATTTCCATCTCCATGGCCTTAATCATTTCTATTCCTCCTTCTATTCATTCTTCTAGGATCCATAATTCTGCAATCGTGAATTGCACGAATTAGAAGGATGAAAAGGCTTTTCATCGCACGACATAGAACATGAAAGGAGGGAACATTTCCTAAACGTCTAGTAGCCTATTCATTATAAGTGTGGTGCGCTTCACACCCATGAAAAAGACTCTACTTAACACTCTTTCAAACTCCCTAGGACCCTTCAAACCTATTGCTCTGTACCAAGTTTGTCACGACCCAAACATATGCATACATATAATCTCCTTTAAGTAAAGTGGAATATTTAGCATAAAACATAGCGGGAACGTAAACATAGCATAACAAAAGAAATATTAAGCGTACACATGAGCTGAATACTACAGATTGTCTGAAAGCCTCTACTACATACGATGGGTTGATGAAAACATCCCTAACTAACCCGAACGACACTAAAACATAAGATAACATAAAAGTATGTCAAATGGCCCTCGGAACATGAGGGCTCACCAATAAGCTAAGAACGTAAGCTGACCCGAGCTAAGGATGAGGATGAGCTTGAGATCCGAACCCTGTATCATGAAACGATACAACATAGAAGATATGCGGTCAGTATGTGGAATGTACCGAGTATGCAATATAAGTAAAACGGACATTTAAAAGTAAAACAAAACTAATAAGTAGCATAGGATAAGGAAATCATGCATATATCATAAAATTCGTAAGAAAACATAAGGCTCAAGGCTTTCAAATCATTCATAAAGCGTTAATAATCATAATCATAAGTAAACATTATCAAAACATAACTTGAGCCAATAACGTAAATATAACAATGCATAAGACATGCAGAACAATGGGAGGACTCATCATAACCGACACCATCATGCTAGAGCCTTTCATGATGCCCCAACTATCTCACTCAAGTGGGCACAGCCGACCCTGGCTTGCCAGGCGAGGGTCATGCATTAAGTGTGATATCAGATTTGAGGGGATCATTATTAATACAATATATCATTAGAAACCCAAGGTGGCATGTGGTTATGAGACACCAGTGTAGTCCTTTGAACGTGGGGCTGCTCGGTGCTAGACACGGCTCCCAATAACATGCATATAGGCTCATACATAAATCAATAGCGTCATGCATTAAGATTCATTGGCTAAAATATAACATTTATCATCATTGATCCCCTTTAAAACATGCTTATCCAAGAATCATAGGCCCTTTTTATTGGCCAACATCATAAATCGATAAATCATGTAATTCACTTCATAAATCATAAATCATTCTTTAACGTGTGGGAATTACCCAATATTTCATCATATTCAATTCTTTCAAAATATTCTCATAAACATGGGTAACTTGAGTTCATGCTTTTCCATCATCAATAAATTTGAAATATTGCATATTCATCGTAAATCATAACTTTCATGAACCTTCATTAAATGGGCATTTTCAATTAAAAAGATTAAAACATGATTTTAAGGAAAATAATATAAAACCTGTCCATCATTCATAATTCAATAATTAAAACTCAATTAAATCAAACCTATAAAGAGAAATCACATTTTCATGCATTTGAGTTAAACCCCATAGAATTTGAATAGGAGGATTCATGATTACATCGAAATTTGGGCATGGGTGCAAAAGAAATCACCCATTCTAAAACCTACATACCTGGGAATGTATTGATTTCGAGGTTCCTTGAATACCCACAAAGAAATTGATGGAACTTGGGGAATAAGACCTTGAATCTCTCAAAAATCTCTCTAAAGTTCTTGCATGAGAATGGGCATGCATAAAGGACTTAACTCATCTTATCACACCTAGAAAAATACACAAACGATGTAGTTTAAGGTCTAAAAGAGTGAAAAAGTCAAATATTCCCTTAATGAGCCTACCCTGAAATCTGGCTGGATGGAACCCACAAGTGGTAACAACAGGTCGTGGGAACCACCAACGACCCGTCATATCCCTTGTTGAATGGACTGCTAAATGACTTCTCTCGAAACTAACCAACGGATGGACAGGACGACTCGTCCTCTGAAACTACGGTCCGTTACACCCTTTGTTGTTTTCTCATCATAAAATCTAAACCCCCTTACCACGAGCCTCACTACGACTCGTGATTCCTTCCAACGAGTCGTGGTCTCAACCTGTCACCTCCACTGTAAATTATTAGCCTCCAAAAAAGACCACAACCAATTACCCGTGGTTACTTCTAACAGGCCGTTGGGTCTCCCGTTGTTTACCCTGTTGCCCAGCCTGACCCTAACCACGATTGCAAAGGACAGCCCGTTGTATCCCATAATGGGTCATCATACATCTCTTTGTCTCCACTACCACCAACATTTTCCTGACCAACGCTAGCATTCAACGACTCGTGGTTTGATACCACGAGTCGCTCTGTGGTCTGTCTTGTGGTATTTGCCAGTTTTTCTGAACTTTTCCAATTACACTCCCGGGTCTATTCTTAGGCCTTACCGGGGTATTACATCAATAATTTCAAAGTATTATTTTGGTTGCACAGGGTGATCCCGTTATGTTAAAATAACCCTCCCCACATTTTGTTGCAGAACTAAGTTTGACCTGATTCCCTTTTTAGGATACATAGGCGTCTCTATGAGGCTCGATCCAATCCTTTAATTTCTATGTGTTTGTTTTGTTATTTTATTCTTTATGTTTTTATTGTTTGTTCGTTGTATAAATTCTTAGAATAATAATAATCTCTTTTAATACATATATTGTCTCAATTTTCTTTCTTCTCGCTTTTCTGAATTATCCGTTCTTCATTTAAATCATATCATTTATTATAAGTCATTAAAAATTATTGAAAAATTAGTTTAAAATATTCTTACTTCATCCATTTATAATTCTCGTTTAAATTACACACCTTATTTTAGTCTTAAAAAATAATGGACTCTCTTTTCCCATTTAGTTATCCCACATAATTAGTGAACCCGATGGGGACCCACATTTATGGACCTCGAAAGGTGTCTAACACCTTTCCTTTGAGGTAACTTGAACCCTTACCCGACTCTAGTGACCTAGGCTATTGAAATTATTTTTCCTCGTAATTAGTTTAGTACGGTGTCCTAACGCATCATAATTCGTTAGGTGGCACCTCATCACTCTAATTAATCCTAAAAGAGTTGTCACATTCCTGTTTTATTTTTTGGGGCGCGACAATGGCTCATACAGAGACATGCACTAGACTATTTTTTGCAACTTTTTCTCACCTTTTCAAAAATCTAACTCCTAAGCCAGATTTCTATGAAAAAAAAAGTAAAAGTACCTCATATCTGTATAAATACCTAAGTCACAACATATTTTCTAAGTTTTAAGCATCAAAAATGTCGTAAATCTATGGCACATCACCATGACGCATGCTTGTGTGAACTAATTTACAACATTTGGAGAATCTAGCCCCAATCCTTGTAGTATTAGACACCAGCTCTTGTTGGTTACTTGTTTTGCGACGACCATAGCTACCTTCCTAATGGGAGAGTTATTTTGGATGTTACCAAAAATGGCGTCACTGCTAGGAATTAGAATTTGATAGCCATTTGTTGTTTGTTGATTCATATTTGTGTTTCCTTTTGTTTTCTTTTATTGTTGTTTTTTTGTTTTTGTTGACTGGAGAGAATCAATATATGCCACACTAGTGATATTGGCAGCATGGACGGATTTATGGATGTTGAGGATGAGTCGGTGGCTCATGATATGGCTAGTGCTATTCGCCTACCTCCGACGGTAGGGAATGTTACTAGCACCATGCTACATCTCATTCAGATGTAAGGGTTTTTTGGTGGCCTTGCTAGTGGGGATGCCATCCGACACCTAAGGAAATTCAATTAAAATCTACCAACCATTCAACATTTCAAACATCAGCCAAGAGTCCATTTGACTAAGGTTGTTCCCATTCTCTCTCAAAGAGATGTTATAGCTTGGTTGGAGGAGCTACTTTCTGGGTCTATTATATCATGGAATGATTTGATGGAGGTGTTCCTTGATCGGTTCTTTCTACCCTCTAGGATGCCACAATTGTGGCCATATGTCCAAACCATAGGTTGCTGGATAGATTAATCTTGCAAAGCTTCTACTGGTCACTTGAATCCATTAACAAGTCTATGGAAAACAATCTAGCTGGTGTTTCAATCATGGACCAAAATTTGGGACTTGCAAAGGTCTTTTTTGGATAGAATGACCAAAACCAGTCGAGCATTACATACAAGAGATACCAAGGTGTCCTCAAGTGCACCTTCCAAAAAATGATCACTAAGATGAGAAGAAGGGATGAAGAGAGGGATGAGACCTTGGAAAAAATGATTACTCAAATGGAGTTGCTTGTTAAGCATGTGATGGGCTCCGGAACAAAAAGTGCAAATGCTATTAGATCCCAAGGGAACAAGTCCCTTGAGAATGATTCTCCACATGCTAGATTTGATTAAGAGTGTCAATATATGACGAGCCAAATAGTGGGTTCTCATTTGGGGTACCAAGGTGCCAACCAATGCCCTTCGCATCATTGTGATGGGAATCGGGTTGGAGAGATCGAGATGGCTAATGGGGAGATTGTATGTGTGAAAGTGAGGGTGATAGACACAATCCCTAAAGCTCAATTCCATACATGCCTCCTCTAAAGGTTGATGTGGCTCCAATGCAAACAAGTGTTAGTGATTCCGAGAATTCAAAAATTAAAGAAATGTTGGATCTAGTGTTGAAAAGAGTTGAATCAATCGATAATAAGGTGACAGAGTTATAGGGTGAGGTATCCAACCTTGCTCAAATTGTGATCTCTCACTCGGAATCAATAGAGAACTTTGAAGCAAAAATGAACCATCTGTTCGTCCAATGAATCCCCAGATAAAGGGAATGCTTCCTAATGGAACTTTTCCAAACCCAAAGAGTGATGGCCATTGTATGGAAATTATCAGTAGGAGTGGAAGAATAGTTGATAATGTGGGTGGTAAGTCCACTAATGTTGTTGACAAGAAGAAGAATGATGAGAAGTTGAAGGATAGGGTGCCAAATTCACCTATGGTAGTTGATAATGAGAAGTTGGTGGAGGATGAAGTGGTAAATGTTCCTTCACATGATGTGATTAATGATAAATAAGGCAAGGAGGATCATATTGATAAAGGCTCAGCACCTAAATGTCTACCTCCTTATCAGCAACGGATGATTAAAAAGAAGGAGGACAATCAGTTTAAGAAGTTCATTAACATCCTTAGCAAATTGTGTATGAATATTCTGTTGGTGGATGCGTTATTGAAAATGACCGAATATGCAAAATTCATGAAGGAGTTGTTGAAAAAGAAGAAGGTAATCAATGTGGGTATAGTGGAGGTGTAGCATCATTGCAGCACGCTATGGCAAGAAATTTATCTCCAAAGAGAGAAGATCCAGGGGCTGTCACAATTCCATGAACCATCAGGTGTATCTGTTTAACAAGGCCTTATGTGACCTAGGAGAAAGCATCAACTTGATGCCCCGTATGATATTTAAGAAGCTAGGATTGGGAGATCCTAAACCTACTTCTATGAGGTTGCTTATGGTGGATAGATCAGTAAAACAACCAATAGGGATACATTTTGATGTATTAATTTAAGTTGATAAATTCATCCTCCCAGCGGATTTTGTGGTGCTAGATTACGTCGTGGACCTCGCGGTGCCAATCATATTAGGGCTCCCGTTCTTAGCCATGGGATAAGCATTAGTGGATATTGAGTTGGGAGAACTCAAGTTTCGGGTTGGAAATAATAAGGTCAACTTCAATGTGCGCAAACCAACAAAAGCCCTGGATGAATATAGGGTTGTGGTAGTGATTGACACAAGGGATGAGCTGGTTGAGGTCCCTTATGAGGATATCGAACGTCCGGATCCTTGTTGACCTTTGAGGTGAGTTCGTCGAGCCATGATGTTAAATCAAGCACTTTTTAGGAGGCAACTCAAGTTTTTTTCAATTTCTTTTTACTTCACTTCTTTGTTGTTCATGATTGTTGTAGGGATGCAGGAAAGTGGAATGTGGAAAAAAGTTGAAAAAGCTTGGGGGAGACACCTACGCTGGACCTTTCAAGTGTAGGTCCCACTCTGTAGCACGCAGGTGTAGTGCAGGCCATGTCCAGAATACCTAGAAGAAAAATGTTCAAAAGTGTTGTACCTGCGCCTCATCTGCGAAAAATCGACATGGACCTGCGGCACGTATGTGCAATGCAGGTCCAAAGAAGTACACTAGCATATCTAAACCCAACCTTCACTTCACATGTGTGTCGCAGCTCCCAAC